>BQNB010015930.1:0-72427 GCA_026074375.1 Tanacetum coccineum
CATTTACAGTCTTGGTATTTAATACACTTGCATTTGATTGACATATAGTCGAATTCATTGTTTCACGCTTATTAGAATTTATACTAACACTACTTGACACCTTCCAAACATGTGCAGATGAGCTCTTATCATTAGTGTTCTTCAAGACTCTATTCTTCGATTTAGTGTCCTTAGACTTTGGTTTTCTAACACTATTAGAACTTTCTACACCTGTGGAATTAGAAACATTTATGTTAGCTTTAGAAACCGGTGTTTGTGTCTTTGTTTTTATGATTCTATACATTCCTCTTGCCATTACATTCACACTCTATTTCTGACTTTGCTTGTTTTTTGTGTAGAATGTGAAATGACTGGTTTTGACCTATCTGCATTGACCTTAGTGTTTGACACTTTCTTAGCCTTGACTGTTGTGTTTGTATTTAACGGTGTTACACAAAGAGGTTTTCCTAAGGTCTCAGATTTGTCAAACTTGGTGTTCACATTCTTCCCCTTTTCAATGGTTTTAAGCTTATTCTCGAGTTCAGATATTGTCATAAAAATATCTTAATTTTGAGAACGCACATCACCATAAGCATGTCTTTTGATTATAATGTTCATGTGACAACCATTATTTGAGCAGGTTGGTCAAACCGTAGTGTTGACCTAAATGTATCTGTTGCAATGTATGATTATGTGTTTATACGTGTTTATATGTGTTTGTGTGGGATATGTGAGATTGGATAATCAATCCATTGAGCGTGATCGTCTCATTGGGATTGGATTTGTGTTGAATTTTGTGAAGTTCATTTCGTTCACTTTTGGTGACAAGGAAATGATTTCGGTGATTGAAGCGGTTTCGCGTTAATTGTGTAAGTAATTATACGTATACGTATTTTTGTGTTAGTAATTTAAGATAAGTTTAGGTTTTAGAGGTTAAGTTAAGAGAAATGAGTTATTTGATGGAGAAATTTCATCACTTATAGTGATAATGAAATTGATTGAGTATTTTGAAAGAATTGTTTTAATTAATATGTGGATGTCTAGGTGATGGATTAAAATGGGAAGTGTGTCATTTATGAAAGAAATGAGTTTGTTAAAATAGGAGAGTTTTTGGAAGACTTTCTATTTTTAGAAAGTGAATTTGTGAAATGAAAAGTATTTTTGGAAAGTTAATTATTTTTAAAAGTCTAGTAAATTGCGTTTAAGCAAAAAAGGTATGTGCAAATAAGCTTAAGTTTTTATAAAAACTTAAGTTAAAGCAAATAATTAAGTAATTAATAAATAAATAAATAATTTTTTTATAGATGAATAGTAAAAACAAATTTAAAGAGGATAAGGGGAAAGAAAAGAAAAAAAAGAGTTTTAAAATGAAACAAACTCTTATTAGATATTATTTATAATTAATTGGAGGCCTTTATTTTAATTCTTGTAATCTAAGCATGATGGATTAGGTTTAATCATGAAAATAAATTAGGGTTTATAAATTAGGGTTTTAAATTTTCTGGAGTTTATAGTTTAATGATGATTGTTTGATCATTGGTTCAATTGGTTTCGTGATTTAATCATGCGTTAGGGTCTAGATCGCCCGAATTAGTTGTTTAATTCACTACAGAAAATTAGGCAGTTTTGTAACGGTCATAACTCAATCATAAATTATCAAATAAACAATTTACAACATACTAGAGATAACCTCAGAGAGTCTACTTTCCAGCAAAGTTGGTCTCGTGAGTTTTTATGGTCGGGAAGTGGGTCAAAAGGTCTTTACAAAATCAGTGTGTAAAACTGTGACGAATTTCAGTTTTGGTTTTGATTTTTCTAAAAATACTTAGACATCTAGTTAGAGGCTCTAAATCACGTGGAAGTTAGTTTATATATTGTGTGTGACCCCTGAAGTTTTGCTAAGTAGGATATGAAGTTTAAGTGGGTTATCTAATGTCATACTTTTAGGGGGTCAGATTCTGGCCGAATTTTGGACACTTTGGATTAATGAATTTCTAAAGGGTATTTGTAAAAGGGTAATATAGGTCCAGCCCTAGATAGATCTTCAAGCCTGTTAAGGTTGTAGAGTACTTATGTAATCACAAGCAACTCTAAAAGAGACTCTAACAAATTAAACTATTGTTTACGCGGAATATAAACAACAGAGTTAAAGAAGAAGAATTACTCAAACAATGATCCTCTATGGATCTTTTCTATTAATAATAAAAGTGTTTTTATATCGATCCCCTTTCATCTATGACCGTAGGTTTCTTAAATACTCATGAAACCCTAACAACCTCTTACCTAAAACTCGCTAAAGAGATAAGTATTATCACTTCCTAGGATATCACATGCATATCCTTATCACTAACTAACTATACTATCAACTCGGAGTAAGCATAATACTACCAGGACTAATATTGTTCTACCAGCAGGAATAACTTTTGTTCTGCTAGTACTAACTATAACATTATCGTTACCAGTAGGAACTACATACCTACTAGTAGTAACTATCTATTACAATATTCCTAACAATCCTCCCCTAAACTTGAATTTGACACGGTTAACTTCAAGTTTCTAGATAGATCTTTACTTGTAAGCTTGAGGATTGAGACTGGACTATGAGCAGCAGCTAAAGCAACATCCAAAAGAAGTAGGAACACAAAAACAATGGATACTGACTGTGAAAACTTGAACTAGCAGGAACAATGTTGAAGTTCCAAAATTCCACGAACTAGCAGCATCGAAGAACCATCGCAGCACCTTGATATCCATCAAGTCAGGGTTACATACTATTCTCATCACATCCCATGATGTGTTAACTCCTGGGAGAGGTGAATCAAAGAAAAGTAATGGATTTGATAAAGCCTTTACCAAGTAGCCATTAACTCTTGGGCTAGCTAACCCTTTGGTGGAATCATGACATCACCCTGGTGAGTTAATAACCAGTCCAATTCTTAGAACATGAATCATTGGTGAATTTGAATACCCTAATGATTTTTGGCAAATCATCACAGCCAATAACGGATTTGATATGGTCTTTACCAAGAGCCGTACCCTCTTGGACTAGCCACTCTTTGTTGTAACAACCTGGTGAGTGAAAACCATATAGTTTTTAGCAAACTATTACAGCTATCAACGGATTTGAGTAAGTCTTTACCATGAGCCATTTGCTATGGACTAGCCACTTTTCATTCCAAGAATATGGCAAGTGAAAACCATCCAGCTTTGGGTAACCTGGCAACCATCAACGGATTTGGAAATGACACCAGAGCCGTACTGTAACACCCCCAAATTGGGTCGCAGCGGAATATAGGTCCGGGGCGTGTTACTTCTCAGATCAACAACACAAGAGATATATAGAACGACCAAAAAAGTCTGTATTGAAAACGATACATTGGATTAACAAAGATTAAATATTGTTACATTAAGCCCAAAATGCTTAACTTTTCACAGTTATCAAAATGACAAGATTCAGCCCATAACAGATAACAAAATGAAATGGCGACAAAATCTATAATGCAACTACATCCAATCCAAACCCACAATGTATCCATCGTCAAACCTCGTAGCATTTGATCCCACTGAAAAACATTTGCTTAAAAACCTCAACAATAAATATTGGATGAATTATCAAAGGTTTGTATAAATCATATATTGTAGGAACCACAAGATCACCCAATTGTATGATAATGCAACAGATGCAGATATCTATAAATAGAAATACGTTGCTCTTAGAGCTCAAGACACTGATGCGTGACATGTAATTGGATGCCAAATTAATGGCCGTTTTTGCCCGTTGGTGATGTACTAAGACCCGCAACATCCTAATATTCGACATGTATAACGTTCGTTTCGCTAGTGATAGCTAATCACCCGAACGGGGTTTGTCAAACCCAATAGATCCTATTCAATAACATTCGCGGCTCAGTATTAACAAGTTCTTGATAAAGGGGGCCTCAAGATTGGAGGTTATCGCAACTTAGGCAACAGTAATCCATAATATAAAACGTAACCCACTTGTGTCCAGTTGAAAAATCATTGCATGTTTTTGTACACCCTAAAAAACTTTGTAAAAACAAAGCATGTAAAACGTGGGGCTAATGACTCACCTTGAGTTCTGATAATCCAAATATCGCAGATAATGCGTCACGTAAAAAAGAACGAATGCAACCTAAATTATCATAGGTCGTATAAGTACCGAGTACTTTAGTGATAACATTTGAATGTAAATACTTATATTTTTACATCGTACTAATCGTTCGGGAGCAATCATAATAAAAGAGGTCATGACATGACGTATCGCGGAGTTAGGACCTTTAAATCGTAAATCCAACAACCTCGTCGAAACGCATCCGAAGAGCCCTCATTATTGAAACTCCCTAGTAAAAATGAGTACTTTGATAACCACATAATATTCTATATAGCTCAATCACACAACTAATGGTTTTGGTAAAATTGGGTTTAAGAAGTTAAAACGTTTATAATTATCGTTTTAGTAAAACTGGCGTAACTTTCGCGTTTTAAACCCGATTCTCGCGTTTCTTATGCCATCTTTTCGTATCAGACAGTTATCATAATTGACATTTTTGAATTTCGACCTACTGTGAACAGTAACTTTACTGTCACACAGACGTGAGTTTATAAAAAATCAATTCGTCGTCGTAAAACCCGTAAATGTCGTATTTTATTCGTTATAGCTCCGTTTTTAACGATTCTTTCGAGGACGTCTCGTATATAGAAAGTTATATATTTTTTATGAGGTTTACAAAAATATAACTTTCTGTCATGAATAGTAACTTTTATAAAAATAGTTTTATAAAAGTATTAATTGTCGTAAACTCGCGAAATTCATAACTCGTTCGTTATTAATTAAAAAATTACGATTCTTATCATTTTGGAATCCTAAAAATATGTATTATTTATTAAAAATACTAACCCTTGCTGTTTGAAATTTTTATAAAAATGTTTTTATAAAAATTTATTTACGACTTCGTTTATTAACGTATAACTTGTTTTAACGTAACTTTTTCGTTATTAAAATCCGTTTAAAACAAAACAAAGTTTCTTACTTTTTCGGATCCGTCGTGAAATGTATTATCTTAATAAAAATAAAAATGAGATATTGTAAAAAATTCGAATTTGGAGACGAGAATGTTATGCATGTTTGTTAAGTCCATTTTTGATCTTTTCTTTATACTTTACCACTTTTGTAATTTTACCACAAGTCTCATATATCTTGTATATTATATATCATCCTTATATTATCACTTACATTGTACATAATAAGTCCTTATGTTCCAATTACCAAGTATAACTAATCATGATACATACTTAATATCATATCTTGACATTATGTAATCTCTAATTTACTAGTTTCGTCCATAACATATTATACTTAAACAAGTGTGTACAAAGAGTATTTATTCCAAGATAAACTTCATTTTTAGTGTTCAAGGTATCATTAATATGTAATCCATAATTAATATTAACATGTCCATATGTATTTCATTATATAGAAACATATTATGAAACATAAAAATCCTAATAACTCATAATCCATGTTTTCATCAAAACAAACTTCTTGGATACAAATTTTATCATCATTAGTTAATCATGTATAATAGTAGTAAAACAACAGATATTGAAAAAGTCCAGTGGTCATTTCAAGTGAAAGCTACAATTTCATATTAAAACTTTATGTGATATAAGCTAAATAGAAGAATCAATATCATAAAAATGATAATTATAACACATAAAGATTTAAAATGACTTATGAAAATGATAATGAAGAATTTAAAGTACTAATCCCTGTTTAGCCACAAAAAAAACCAAGCATCGCACTTACAAAACCCCAACTTCCTATACTAAAACCCTAGCTTCCGATTTTCTTGAATATTACTTGAATAATGGTATAACCAATTCTGTGCAAATGCCTAGAACATCTTAGAATAAGGTTAATTGAAGTGTATGGATTGTAAAAAATTTGTATGGGTTTGGGTTGGGTGGAGATTGTTATGCCTTAGCATATAAGGAAGGAAAAGGGGATGTTTGTGAATTTTTCTCTAAGTGTACAGTTGTATAGGCGATTACTTGCCATCTATGTGTATGTATATAAATATGTATAATGGCAAAGGGAATCATAAAGCAAGTCTAGGGATGGCCAAGGTCTTTTCTTTGAGTCAAGGGCATGTAGGGAGGATGGTAGGAATGGTGTTGCCAAAAAAGAGGCATGTTGTGAAGTTGAACCAAGTTTGCCAGTTGTTGTCATTTTTACATGTATATATATGTAAACTGATGAATATTTTTCCGGCAAAAAAAAGATATACATGATAAATCTAATGTAATTTTTTGTTATTGGGTATAAGAGTTGGTATTTGTTGAAAGTCGAAGAAAAGTTTTTTGTGGGTTCCGGGAGTGCCTAAACGTAATTTTATCGCGAAAAACGTAACACTTTACGAATCCGATAAAAATAAATAACAAAGTTAAATATTATCCTCAAAATAATTATAAAACCTCTTTCTTTGATGTAAAACATTAAATTGTTTGATGCCCGTTTACTTGAACCTAATTTTTTGGCGTAAGCGATTACTTAACGTTTACAATTTTAAGCAAACCCGTACAATATCAAAAAGTTCTTTTGAGACTTAATGATGCGTTAACTGACTTGAAACACAGGGTAGTTATACGTACCCTCATGGGTGAATCAACTCTTTCCCTTTGTCCGAGAGACAATGGTAGTTGAACACACATTGTTGTGGCGTGTGTAAAACCAACACCCAATCCCGTAAAATGGCTTTGTTTTTACAAAATACACCGCAATAAAACCAAGCAGCATGCCAAAAACTGTTTCCAGAAGCAAAACGTGATGCGCGCTAAAAAAATAAATATGGCATACTATGCAAAAGCTAATAAATATGGAGATTCTACATACAAACTTTATATATCTAAAATATATTTTAAATAGCAAAAAGAAGTATGAGATATATAACAAACTTAGCAGTATCAGTCATGAACCTAAGGACGCTTGGAATCAGAAATTTGTTTCTTGAGAAAGGCAATCAACTGAACCGCAGTAGTAAATTTCATTACCCACAGTTCATGACAACTTTCCATCTGATGATCGAGCATACCTTTCGATAAGGTTGACAGAGAGAGGATACTTCTTGTCCACAAACATATGTAAAACGAGTCCACTAACTGTCTCTAACACATGAACACCAGAAAAAGAATATAGCTTCCAGCTTTGAATACGCCAGGTGTGTTGGTTCTTCCAAACATCACTACCATCATTCACTTCAGGTGAATCCATCAAAACCTTAAGATCTCCCCAAAGAACAAGACCAACTCCCGCAGCTTTCTTATTCTGATAAAATGTCATCACCCAACCATAAAATTATCAATCAATCGAGCTCTATTAACCAAGTAAGGATTACCTAAGACTTGTGAAGTCATGGCGAGAGTTGTCTAGCAGTAAAGGCATTGATCGACCTAACCCCGTAGGCAATAACTCCCAGTCAACAACAACATATAAATTAACAGGTGTATCATCATCAGAAGCAGAATCCGCATCAGAAGCATACTTAATGCACACTTTGTGTTCAGCTTCAGGATCTCCTTCTTCAATTGGAATGGTAGATTGAGAAGTATGAACACCTTTTCTGCCTAATCGCTTCTTCTTGGTACCAACCTTCTTGAGTGAGGAGGCAGTGTGTTGTGCTGTAGAAGCAATGTTAGAAGGAACTTCAACATCCTCTATTGTAGCTTTCTGAGAAGGAACTTCAACTTGAGCGTCTGGAATATCCTGAGAATGAGAAGGAGCAGCAACTTCCTCTCGTGAAACATTTTGAGAAGGAGTTGCACCTTCTTCTTCCTGTGGAACACCGTGAGAAGGAGCTTCAACGTTTACTTCATCATCACCAGTCTTGAGTTTCTTTGAAGAGGCACTAGTCATTGGACTACCATCTCTTTTTAAACCCCTTGTGAATGCAACAGCTCTTTGGATCTTATCAAACTCTTCTTGAAGCTGTTCAGGAGAGAGTTTTCGAACTTGAGCCATAGTCCAACCAGTAGAGTATACAGCAGGACCTTGATTCTTCACATAAGTGCGCATATATTGCCTGAGCTGAGATGGTGTCATAGGCCTCTCCCTCCGTTCTTGAGCCCGTTGTTCAGCAAGTTCTTTTCTTCGAGTATTGACCAACGCAACCATCCTGGCTGCAAAATCATCATCAGTAAATTCAACCCCGAAAATTGTGGAAGATAAGTCTGGATTTGCTTGAAGACGAGCCAAAATTATATCCCAAGCAGCATCTGAGTAGTTTGCAGCAGATGCAAGAACCTCTTGCTGTCTCTTTCTTTGGTCTTCAGTCATCTCAACGTCTTGAGACATCTGCCTAGCTAAATTAGCATCCTGCATAAGAGATTCAGCTCTTTGCTTTTCGAAATCTGCGAGTTCTTGAGCTTGTAATCTCTGAGCAGCCTCCCAACCTAGTCTTTCTTCTTCCAATTGCTTGAAAGTCTTATCATGAGTTGGAGTAGGTTCTTCAACAGCAACACCTTTTCCCTTTCTGGCATCTCTAACAGGTGATGAAGGAGTTTCAGGTGTAGTACCATCAGGAATTGTGCTACCAGCAGGAACAGAACTACTGGTAGGAACAGTTGTGCTACCAGGAGAAACGGTTGAAGGACCAGTAGGAGCACCATCAGAAGGAACATCAGTAGGAAACTCAGTAGAAGGAACCTCAGTAGTAGGAACATCACTAGTAGGATCATAGGAACACGCAGCAGGTTTCTTAGAAGGACCACCAGGAGACTTGGTGGAATCAACAGTCACAGCCGCATTAGCCAATGCATTTAAGGCATCCAAATCCACATTTGGCTCTCCGCCGTCTTCTTGGTCTGAATCACTCAACACCACCTTCCTTTTCTTAGTGTTGAGTTTGACCTCCAAGGCTTTGACTTTCTTGACCAATGTGGGTACTACATCCTTAAATAACAGCTTGTGTGCCTTAAGCTCGGATTCCAAAGTACTAACTTTCTGCACAAGTTTAGACACTATATAAGACAAAATAGTTAGTGTTGCAAGGTCCTCAGCACCTCATGAGGTTGGACCCACAGGGGGAACTTGAGTGGACCTAGGAAGAGTAGTGTGGAAAGATCCTCCCAGTGTTTCATCTTCCACATTTGTAGAAGTGAAAAGGTCAGGATCAGACACATAAGCTCCTGAAAAAGAGGCAATGTTGGGATCTAAAGTGTGACCCTGGTCAAACACTAGAGGAATTTGGTCTGATGTTGTTGGTCTTGGTGGTGTTGGCAGATGTTCATGAGATTGATCAGGCTCAGGCCTAGTCTCTTGAATAGTCTTAGGAATGGTTTGAGGGACATCTGGTGCAGCTTCCCCTATACCTTCATCTGCTATAGCAGCTTGAGCAGGGGGAAGCATTGCATCTAAGAGTGGCATGTGGTCCCCTACAAAATTTAACCTCATGTTGGCAAAAAGTTTGCTTGACAGTTTTAGAACATGATATTGTTTAGTATTCCTAGTGTCTATTCCCAAAATGATTTGAAGGAACCTAGGATACATAAGAGACCTTTTAGCATTACTAATGTTATGTACCATCCCCTTGAAAATGTAACTTGGCCAATTAAACCTTCTCCCATCAGACAAACAAATAAGAGCTATAGCCAGTAGGCTTCCAAATTGATCCCAGCTACCAGTTTTGGTACTGAGACAATGCTGTATGGTGTGAACCAAGAACCTCCACTGAGGTAAGAACTTGTTTTTATAGAAGGTAAGCTTGCCTTCAGTGGGGTATCCAAGATTGTCCATACCCAAATATATATCAGCAATGGGCAAGTCTTTAATACCTCCTTCATCACCCAATTGAAGTTGACTCCTTACAGTATCTTCAGTGATAGTATAGGGAGTCCTATCAATCGTGGCCAAAATAGCTGAAGGGCCTAACTCAGGAGCCCTGAGTGAAGCCGTTAACCAGAACTGTTTGACCAAAGATTCAAAGATGATGGGGTCATGAGTAAGAGCATACCTGAAGTGCGAACCCCGCAAGAAGTCAAGTACTTGGTGATAATCATCACTACCTTTGGGTTTTTCCAAGTAACCCACCTTATTGTGTTCGTCTCTGTACTTGAGTGCAGCCATTGTTGATTAGTAAATGGGGTTAAGTGTTAGTGCTGGTGGATGAGCGCAATGGAGAGTTACAACTGGTAGAGAGAGGGAATCGAGTTTTCAAAGAGTGAGTGGAACGAAGAAAGAGCTTTGTAAAAATTAGGGTTTGATGTAAAAGGAACTCTATTAAAATGAGAGAAAAGAGTAATTAACCCTTTAAATAGGTGACCCTTTAATGAATTAAATGCCTAATTATCTCAACTAGAACATGGAATTAAAATAAAACTCAATTTAATATACCCGCTCAAAGAAAAGTCAACCCTAAAG
Source organism: Tanacetum coccineum (assembly GCA_026074375.1). Taxonomy (NCBI): domain Eukaryota; kingdom Viridiplantae; phylum Streptophyta; class Magnoliopsida; order Asterales; family Asteraceae; genus Tanacetum; species Tanacetum coccineum. The sequence continues at coordinate 10,415 of BQNB010015930.1, forward strand.
AAAACCAACATAACCAATAGGAAGTGGTTAACCAGTAAGAACCAGTAAAGCTACCAGTAGGAACTCTTGCACCACCATAAGAAACACTTAACCAACCAGTAGGAATTCTTTATCATCAAAAGAAGGCCACAATGTCCATGAATAACACTTGAAAAGTGCTAAACCACCCTTATGAATGATACATCTGCAAAAGGTTAGACCAAAACACACCAAACATATACAATGAAAAGGAAAAATTAATTATCAGAATGAACTAACTACATACCAGGGGTATTAACTAAAACTATCAGTAGAAAAAAAAACTACCAGAAGAAAATTATTGTAACACTAAAAACTAAGTGATAAAACAAACAAAAAACCAACTATTGAGAAAATTTTACAATAACAGTCCTCCCCTTGGACGCAAATCCTCCCCTCAAGCCTAGCACTTAGGGATTGAGCATCCCAATGTGGACCACCAAATAATTGAATCTTGGTCCATCAAAGGCTTTGGTCAATAAATCAGCCACATTTTCATCTGTGTGAATCTTAAGCACCTGAATAAGATTTTTCTCATTTGCATCTCTAATAAAATGGTGCCTAATTTCTATGTGCTTTGTTCTTTGGTGAAAAACTGGGTTTTTAACAATGCAGATGGTACTCTGATTATCAATAAAAAAATTTGTGTTCATAAAATTGAACCCATAATCAAGCATTTGATTTTGAATCCAAAGTACCTGACCACAACAGTTAGCAGCTGCAACATATTCTGCTTCAGTTGAAGAAGTAGCCACAATGGTTTGCTTTTTACACTGCCATGAGATCAACCTTCTACCCAGGAACTGACATCCACCAGTTGTGGATTTTCTATCACCATGTGAACCAGCATAGTCACTGTCACTATATGCTTCCAACACAAAAGGAGAATCTCTTGGGTACCATAGACCTAGTTTTGGTTGGCCTTTAAGATACTTAAAGATCTTCTTGACTGCATTCAAATTGGAAGTCAAAGGTGTAACCTGGTGTCTAGAACAAGCACTCACTGCAAACATAATATCAGGCCTTGAAGCTGTCAAATACATGAGGGAACCTATCATGGATCTGTATAAATGAACATTAACAGCATCATCAGGTTCATCCTTGGATTTAGGCTTTGAAGCTTCATAGGGTGTTGTTGCAGTTCTCACACTTTCCATATCAAATTTCTTAAGCATGTCCTGGACATACTTGTCTTGGCTGATAAAGATCCCATCAGGCTTCTGCTTAACTTGTAATCCTAAGAAAAATGTTAACTCACCCATAGCACTCATCTCAAATTCTCCTTTCATCAAAACCTCAAATTCATCACACCAGGCCTTCTTTGTAGACCCAAAAATAATGTCATCCACATAGACCTGGACAAGTATTATATCCCTGGAATTCTTCTTAATAAAAAGAGTTTTGTCTATTGTACCTCTTCTGTAATTATGCTTTAACAGAAAAGTAGACAATCTTGCATACCAGGCCCTTGGTGCTTGATGAAGACCATACAAAGCTTTCACAACTCTGTAAACATGCTTAGGGAAATGAGGATCTTCAAATCCCTTAGGTTGAGTAACATAAACTTCTTCGTCAATTTCCCCATAAAGGAAGGCACTCTTCACATCCATTTGATATACCATAAAACCCATATATGAGGCAAATGCTAAGAATAGTCTAATAGCTTCAATTCTAGCAACTGGAGCAAATACCTCATCATAGTCAATGCCCTCCTCTTGCCTATGACCTTGAGCCACCAATCTGGCTTTATTCCTTACTACTATACCTCTGGCATCTCTTTTGTTCTTCAGAATCCATTTTGTCCCAATAGCAATTTTCCCATCTGGCAAAGGTACAAGCTTCCATACCTTCTGATTAATAAACTATTGCATCTCCTCTTGCATAGCCTCAACCCAATCAGAATCATTAAGAGCCTGGGCAACACTACTTGGTTCAAGTTGGGATAAAAAGCAAGCAAACAGACAATGTAAATAGTCTGTGTGATTATTCCTTTGTTGATCATGAACATAGCTGACAAATGTACTTTCACCAAATTTGGACTTCTTCAGTTTTCCTCTTGTCTGAACTGGTGAAGTGAGATCTCCAAGAATCTGTGATTGAGGATGAATAGTGTTCACCCTCTTAGTGGGAACAGGATCAACAGCTATAATGGGTGCTAAGTTGGTGACAGTACCACCAAAAATCAATCATCATATAAGAGAGGAGAAAATGCCAGTGTCAGATGGTGGTGTAATGCCTCCTTATTTCTGAAGATGAGGACATGGGGGGTTGGGGGTTTTGCAATGTCAGAAGGAGAGGCTATCTTGAAGAATGTTTCACTTTGAGCCCAATGAGATACCAGGAGGAAGTCGTTGTGCATCAGTATGAATAGGTTTAACAACAGGAGTAATTTTTCGCAGACCAAAGAAACACCAGCAGCAGAATCAAACTTACAGCATGGAGAACCGCTAAAGCCCTACTAGCTGCAAGATCAGGCTTAACTCATAAGCTTCTCAACGCAGTAAGCATTGCTTCCAGAAGCTTGTTTGAAGCCTAGCAAGTTCCTCTGCATAATCTGAACTGCTCTCCACCATTTTAGAAGCTTCATGAACCTTAGGGCCTGAAAAAGAGTTAGAAGGAAAAGAAGGAACAACAATTACTTGTTCATCACACTCCGAATCTGAATCATCTTGTGTACCTGCATGTTATGTTAAGTATCTACTTGGTACAAGCAAGTTGATTAGTTTTGAAACGAAAGATGTTTTTTTATTTATTTTTATTTAATTTTAAATAAAAACAAAAGAAAAAAAAAAAAAACCCCCCCCCCCACCCCGTAAAAAAAGAAAAAAGGGTGCAAAAAAAAAAATCAGTTTTCCCCACCCCCCCACCCACCCCCCAAATAGTCAAGTAAAATACCACTCATGACCTAAACCCATAATACATTAGGGTTATCTTCAAGATATCTCAGATTAAGTTTTCTCCTATCTTTTTGCTGGATAAATAGTAGACCCTATAAGCCTTACTAAGAGCACATACTCAACAATAAAACCTCATCACTTTTCCCTCAAATTTTCCCAGGTGGTCCACTGGTGTTTAGTTATGTCAAACAAGACACCCAAAAGGTTTAAATGACTGATTTGGGAACTTTCCCAACACTAGTTCATAGTATCTTGTTATGGTGTTTATCACTAGAACCCCTGTTCAAAACATAATAACAAGCATATACTAACTGCTTTTTGCCAAAACTTGGTAGGGCAACTAGAGTCAGCAAGCATAGTTTCTTGCTGCTTTTTTCTATGAGGGTTTCTATTCTTTCATACAGCAACCCTATTTTGTTGTGGGGTTCTGGCATTACTATAATCCCTTCTAATCCCCTTTGACCCACAGAGTTCAATTAATTTAGAATTCTTAAACTCTGTCCCATTGTCACACCTTATGGCTTTAACCTTTGTAGTTAACTGGTTTTTAATAAAGGTAATAAAGTTCCTTAAGGATACCATATGTTTCATCCTTAGATACCCAAAAGAAAAACCCAAGTAAACCCTGTAAAGACATCTATAACCACCAAGGATAGTAACTGGTGATCAATGCTTTTGATGGAAGTAAGACCAAAAAGGTCTATGTGAAGTAACTAGAGAGGAGCAGAAATGGTGCTCACAGCAGTGATAGCCTTGTAAGAAGCCTTGTGTTGCTTTCCTTTTTTGCAGGCAACCACAGTTATGCTCATTTGTGAAGAGTTTGGAGGGAAGGCCCAGACTAATCCATGCATTGCCAGTTTTGTTCATGATTTTTGAAGTTCACATGACCATCCTTCTATGACATTTGTAGACTCAACTAAGATCTTTTGCCAGCAAACGAGGTGACCCAACCTTTTAGGTTTGATGTTCAGACAAATTGAAGCATAGAGATTGTTCTTTCTTGTAAACTCTGAAACCACCTACTAATTCCTCATTAGTTGAACTCCTTTAAGAGAACAATACACTCTTTAATAGTGAAAATAGACTTTGTTCTTGGTATCACAAATTTGTGATACAGAGAACAAGTTAAAGTTTGAAGCTCTTCCACATAATAAACATTCTCAAAGTTCAATTTAAGTCCCTTATAGTCCGTTTCTAGTGATTTTCCTCTCCACCTCCAAAAGTCACAAGTACCTCCTACAATCTTCACAAAGTCATCTAATTTCTCCTTATTGCCTGTCATGCTTCTGGAACAACCACTATCTACAATTCCTAAATCTCTATTCTTATGAGGATTTTCCTACAATGCACAATACAATACACATTAGTATACATGAGAGACCCAAGTCATTACTGACTTGGGCTCCTTGTGGATCATTTCAATAGTTTAAACTATGAGATTGATGAGACCACCATTGTTCTTGGATCCCCATTGCATATTTGGCCTTTAAATTCTCCAAGAATAACCTGCTGAGGGCTTAACAGCAGTTCCCCATCTTCCCTCATCTATATTCATATGGTTATAATAGCCAGGCCTACTAAAGTGTTAAAAATAATGGCTTCTTGGTCTGGTCATAGGTCTGAGCACAAGATATTCCAACCACAGAAAAAAGTTCTACCAGCAGGAACAGCTGTTGTCTATTCTTAAATACCAGCAGAATAGATGCAGGGCTATTTTCCTACTACGACAGAACAGATGCAGGTCTATTCCTACTACCGTAGGAACATAAGTTGCTTATGGACTAATGAGGGAATATTTGCAACATTATTCCACATAGGTTTATTATGCAATTCCAACTGTTTCTCATAAAAATCAAAATCTTAATCAAGTGAAATCATTACCAACAAACAAAACATGTCATAGAACCAAAAGACCATTCTTTTAACAAAGACTCCTATGTTTACTGCCACTCTTATTAAACAATTCCCTAGAGGTTTTTAAACATTCTCCTTAAAAGAAAAACTAGAATTATCATTGGTGGAACTTGGTTGTTGGTCAGCAGTCTCTGACATTGTTTGGAAAGCAACTGAACTAGGGGCAGAGGCTAAGGGTTCATTGGTCTTGGAGCTTGAGGACTTGACACTTGAAACACAGGATGCAAAGCCAGGTGGGGTCTCTAGATCTGAGGACTATTGTATACTTGTTTATCACAAGAGACCAAAGTTCATTACATACAGAGTTAGTTATCAAAATAATTATTGGACTTTGAACCATAATTGTAAACTGGTATCATCAAGGTCAGGAATTGTTGGAAGGAGGTGATGAATGTTCCTGTTATAGGAGGAGGAACAACATGCATTCCAACAGCTTTGACAAACCTGTCATAGAGAGGTTTCTCTGCAACATCTTCAGGTGTGGTGTCAAAGATGCTAGGGGCAGAGGGATCAAACACCTCAAATCTGAGTCCAAAAAGTTTTCTCCAAATCTAAAACCAACTTTGATCTTAGGACATGGAGCTATGGATTAGTTTGTCCAGTTTTGGAAGATGTCCTTCCTATTTGTCAAACCTTTGCCTTAGACCCTCAGTTGAACCTTATTCATCAGTTTTTCAAGTTTTAGCCTGTTTCAGATTTCAGTTTCTCAGTATATTTTAACATGTTTGTTGTGTTATCTAAATTAGCAGTAAAAATCTATTTCCTATCTTCTAATGCTAGCTGATTACTTGGTAGCCATCCTTTCTGTTGTTCTAGAGTTTGTAAAGTTTAAAACTTTTTTTAATGCTTGAAACCTGGATATAAACACTCTTTGTATAGTACATCTACATTATTAAAACCTTTTTTTAAGTTCAACATATAGATGTTTCACAATCAAAGGACAAAAGTTTATGTACCTTGAGAAAGATACCCATTAGAGCAAATTTAGGCAGCATCATTAGAAAACATCATAGCAACATCAACCAGTAGCATTTACCAAGGAGCACTACTAGCAGCATCCTCCTCAGCTCTAGCAATCATCCCATATACTTGAGCAACAAGCACCATTTTCCACAACTCACCTTCATGATCTGACCAGATTAAACATTGAAATCAACAGACCTACAAGCCTTTGGTTCTTTTTTGTCTTATCCACTCCGTAAGTTTGAATGAAGAGTACCTTGCTTTAGAATCCAACTGTTTTCTCTGTACAATTCCCAGAAAATGGACCCAACTTTTTGAGCATTTATATCATTTTGACCTTCTTCTTGTCAAACCTTGCAGCTCCTTGTTTATAAACTTCATCATTCTCCCAGCTTTTCTTTCAATCTGTTTAATCTTAACAGAGAGCCATTGCCATTTGCCATTGAATGTCAATGTCCTCCCAAAATCTAATTTCCCATTTGATCAAAATCTTACATAAGTGATCTGCTATTGTGGATCACTTTCAGCAACAAAGGAATGGAGAAACTTATCCCATCACATTGCTAGAACAGTATGGACATTGATAAGCAGAAAAAAAGTGGTTAATGTGATTGATACAGGATATGAAAACTTTGAATGAGTCTAGCAGCACTAATAAAAGTCTTGAAATTGGTAGAGCAGAAGTACCACTTAGAATCATAACTTGAACCACCCTTCACATCAAATTTCAAGATCCTAAGCTTGTTGTATAGATCATCAAGCCTTAGATAATCCAAGACCACCCTTTGGTATTAAAGCGTGATCGGCCACCTTGACCAAGAAGGTGTGAAGTACTCTAAGAACTTCATGTTACAACAATTCCTTCATTGTCTGGCTTAGCTTGCATCTGATTGAGTTGACTCAATATCTTCTGAAACCTGTCATAGCCCTTATGCAAACCCTCTGATTCAGATACCCTAAATTCTAAAAACTCCTGCTTTAGCATTGATTTCCTCATTTTCTTAGACTCATCATTACCTCCAAATCTGGCTTTAACAGCCAACCAGATATCCCTTGCATCATCTAGATGGTGAAAAAACAGCCATATGGACCCTCCAGGAAGAGACTGAAGCAATATAGTTCTTGCTTTTGTCTCTCTTTGAACAACAATTTGTTCTTTAACAGAAACAGGTAGAAGAATCATAATATTTCCTTTTGGATCTCTTCCTGTCTTTTTCTTGCTGTTTCCATTTAGAACAATGTTCCATAAGTTGTGATCACTGTTCATGATCCAATACTCCATCTTCATGGCCCATGTCTCATATTCTTCCTTCTTTAAGTAAGGAAACTTGGCATTATTGTTTGAGATAGTGGTTGTGTGATTTTGTTAGAGTTGCTGAGACTGGGTGGTTTGTGAGGTTTGAGAGTGATTTGGAGACTCAAAATCTGGTTCAGAAGTTGAGGCAGTGAACACAGGTTCAGTTGTTGATGGGAAAGTGAATGTAGATACTGATGGTGATGGCATAGGGTATGTTGTGATGATTATTATGAAGTCTTTGTGAGGTTTTAAGAGTAAAAATAGTAAAGTTCTTTAACAGAGCTTCCTCTCCACAGAGCTCTGATACCACTTGAGGATCCAACCCTAGATATAAATCTTTACGCCAATTAAGGTTGTAGAGCACTTATGTAATCACAAGTAACTCCAAAGAGAGACACTAACAAATAAACTAATGTTTACCCGCGAATATAACAACAGAAGTTTAAAAAGTACCAATGAGTTGAGATGGTTTGCAATCCACCATGGGAGTAACCCTTTCTGGGTCCCAAGGATTGTCTAGCCCACAAGCAAACGGCTATGTGGTAAAGGCTTATAAAATCCGTTGATGGTTGCCAGGTTACCCAAAACTGGATGGTTTTCACTTGCCATATTCTTGGAATGAAAAGTGGCTAGTCCAAGAGGGTACGGCTCTTGGTAAAGACTAAATCAAATCCGTTGATGGCTGTGATGGTTTGCCAAAAATCATTAGGGATCTCAACTCGCCAATGTTTCATGTACTAAAGAGTTGAAAATGGTCTCAGTCCTCCATGGATTTGACCCTTTCTGGGTGCCAATGGACTGACTAGCCCAAGAGTGAATGGCTACTTGGTAAAGGCTCATCAAACCCATTCATGTAGCTGTGGTGGTCTTGTTGCAGTCCACGATTAGATGCTGATTTTCTTGTTGCTGATTCAAAGTTTATGAAGGTTGCTTTTGGAGTCGGTTTCAAGATGATTGTTGTTCCATCCTCTGGTGTTTTCAACGAAAGATCTATCTAGAAACTTGAAGTTAACTGTGTCAAATTCAAGTTTAGGGGAGGATTGTTAGGAATTTTGTAATAGATAGTTACTACTAGTAGGTATGTAGTTCCTACTGGTAGAGTAAAAGTTCCTGCTGGTAGGTATGTAGTTCCTACTGGTAAGGATAATGTTATAGTTAGTACTGGCAGGACAAAAGTTATTCCTGCTGGTAGAACAATATTAGTCCTGGTAGTATTATGCTTACTACGAGTTGATAGTATAGTTAGTTAGTGATAGGGATATGCATGAGATATCCTAGGAAGTGATAACACTTATCACTTTAGCTTTTAGCGAGTCTTAAGGAAACAAGTAGTTAGGGTTTCATGCGTATTTAAGAAACCTACGGCCTTGGATGAAGGAGGCAGATTGAATCGATCAGAAAAACACTTTTGTGATTAATAGAAAAGATCCATAGAGGATCATTGTTTTTAGTAATTCTTTAACTCTGTTGTTTATATTCCGCGTAAACAATAGTTTCAATTGTTAGAGTCTCTCTTAGAGTTGCTTGTGATTACATAAGTGCTCTACAACCTTAACAGGCTTGAAGATCTATCTAGGGCTGGACCTACAAGTGGTATCAGAGCCTGGAGAGAGCCTCTGTTAAAGAAACTTTACTATTCTTACTCATAAAAACTTCACAATGACTTCACAAAATCCATCACAAACATACCCTATGCCATCACCATCAGTATCTACATTCACTTTCCCATCAACATCTGAACCTGTGTTCTCTGTGTCAACCTCTGAACCAGTTTTTGAGACTCCAAATCACTCTCAAACCTCACAAACCACCCAGTCTCAACAACTCTAACAATATCACACAACCACTGTCTCAAACAATAATGCCAAATTTCCTTACTTAAAGAAAGAAGAATATGAGACGTGGGCCATAAAGATAGAGTATTAGATCATGAACAGTGACCACAACTTGTGGAACATTGTTCTAAATGGAAACAACAGGAAAAAGACTGAAAGAGATCCAAAAGGAAATATTATGATTCTTCCTCCTGTTTCTGTTGAAGAACACATTGCTGTTCAAAGAGAGATAAAAGCAAGAACTATATTGCTTCAGTCTCTTCCTAAGGATCATATGGCTGATTTTCACCATCTAGATGATGCAAGGGATATCTGGTTGGCTGTCAAAGCCAGATTTGGAGGTAATGATGAGTCTAAGAAAATGAGGAAGTCAATGCTAAAGCAGGAGTTTTCAGAATTTAGGGTATCTGAATCAGAGGGTTTGCATAAGGGCCTATTGAGGTGACTTTCTGTACAACTAGTGCGGAATTGTCCGCTACAAGATAGGGGTTAGATTCCGCTTGCCGGTATTCCTTTCTTTCTGGGCAGGATCTAAATGAACGAGTACCTTAAACTCATTACCAATCCTTAAAAACTGATCGATAAAGTAAATATACAATGGATCAGTCTTTTGGTAATAATTCTCACTCTTATGCCTAAAAAAAGCACTGTTGAAAAACTTCGACTCATTGTACTTATGATATTAACTATCAAAGGTTGTCTAGATACCCGCTATTAGTTCTTTTTTTTGCATTTTAGAAAAGCTCTCTTCCGCCATAACATGTGCACTTTCGTTAAATATCCAAAAAAAATGAATTTAGCACATGGTGGTAGGATAATACACCTTCTTAGAACCTGAAAGGATAAAAGATTCAATTTTAGTTAACAAGCATGTGTATGGGAACATTAAAAATGTCACTAGTCGCGTTTCGCATTCAATCAAATCGGTGAGGGTAATGTGGGTAGTGTCACGAATAATGAAAAAATTATTTGAAAGATTTTTCGTTAAAACCCATCCTGCCCCCCAAAAAAAACCTATATGGGTTTTTTTAAGTTTTAATGAAAAACGACATAGAAAGGATGTCCATTTTGTAGGTTACACACGACGTAAATAACAATCAAATAACCATACAACTTAGAATGTACAAGATGTATGTTGCATTAACCGAGTGATATTTGTGATACATAATCATTCACTTCTCTTGATTATTGGTAAGCCAATATCTCTGAGTCTTCCACTAATGATGCATTCGAGATTTTTGATCTTTAAACTATCTCCTAAATATCTCGATACCATGTAGGGTTTTGTAGTGGAGGTGGGTGGTGTGTGAGTGTTTGATGTTGTATCAGTTCTTCTCTGTTACGCTAGAGGGAACATTTAAAGCAGATGCAGTGATATCTCTAAAGATAATGGTTTCCTTTAGCTATCTTTTTGTCTCTCCAAGACACCGGTTTTTACACTTTCTTGAATCGCACTCAGACATTAAATTTTGAACACACTCTCCCCCTCAAAGTCGATGACCCTTTTCTATTGAAAGAGAGCTGTAGTCATTGATTGAGTTGTCAAATTGTCCCAATTGAATTTCTTCCAAACAACACTTTTTACCACCGTTGGTTAACACAAATAATTTTTTGAAGAATCAATAAAGGAAAAATTATGTTGGTTTATCAAACAGGATGACTCTCTTCCGAATTAAGAAAAAATACACTGAAAACACGTACATTATCCCAAATTGCATGATATAAATGTAATCCTATGCCCGAGTAAAAATAATTAACCCGTTGTTAGGAACAGTTTTGTCTTTACAGACGACAATCTTTCCTTCAAATAAGAACCGGGATTGCAATTTGTAGTAATTAAGCAAACCAATTTTGTAATTCCCAAATGAACTTAAAATATTTACCAATTCTGATATTTTTATGTACTTATGTACATAGGCATAACAATAAGACACTTCATTAACCTCATCCTCTCCTTCTTGAAGGACGTTGAAGGGTTTTTCAGGGTTAAACTTCTTCACCCAATTCGTTGGATTAGAAATTCGAAATGCTCTCCATTGGTAAAGCTTTTGTGGTATATCTGCCAGTTGATAATGTTTGTTTCCACGAAGTAGAGTTCAACCACTCCTATTTTCCACTTGCTCTCAAGAATGAGAAATGTCTCCCGTATGTCGGATGTGCTTAGATCTGTGAGTGCTGGACATTTGTTGCAGCATAGAGCAATGACCACTTTTAGTTATCACAGTATCAAGAGGAATTTAATTGAAACAGAAAGCCGTAGTCCCTTTTAGCTGAATCTCATCCAAAGTTATTTGAGGCAACAACAATCTAGACATTAGTGCAATGTATTCCGCCTCTGTTTTAGAGATGGGCGTGCTTATCTTTGCTTAATTTGATGACCAACTAACCAATTCCTTAATCTCCAAGAAACTAAGCCACTTCCGACGTACTTCTTCAACGAATCGCTGAGACATCCCGCCTGATCCGCATCTGCATAAGCCTGTGTAGTAGACATAAAGTATTGTCCTTACGATTACCAACGGACCCCATGTTAATGTTTCCTATTTAGTTACCGAAAGATACGTATGATTGTCTTCGAAGGTGCTTTATTAGGTAGCTGTAGCCTGATATTCTAGCACACATGCACACAGTCGAATACAAGGTCCTGGCATCTACTGGTTGTAAAGGTATCATTAGTGGAGCAAATCCATTCCTCTAATTCGAGTTTTTAACAAGAAAACAGCCCCCCCCCCCCCCCCCCACCACCTTGTATTCCAGATACAAAGGATTGATCTGTACCTACCTGCATTTGAAAACAATCGAATTTTGGGAGGGATATTGAATGTTTGGTGATACCCCAATTTGTTTAGGGTCCCCTGTCGGTTTAGGACTGACATAGTAGTACATGTCACAGGAAGCCTAGTTAAAGGGCACAGTTCTCTCTAACAAATTTCTTTTCCTGTAGAGTCTCCATTGATAACCAACAATTACGGTTGTTCTGAGGTAAATTTTCTTTCCCATGTAGTCTTCATTGAGTGACCAACAATCATCTAATAGTTTTGTCGTTTGCTTTTCTAAACTTGCTTGGTCTTGTTTCAAGACTGGTATACAGACAGTTGTTTTCCTTTTGTTGCCAAATCTGCTTGGTCTCTGGTATTCAAACTGTAATTAACAGTTTAACATTGTTTCTAAACTGCTTCCTTTTTACAAGGACAATTTTTAATAGTGGGGGGTAGCAATTCACAGAGCTCAAACTATTAACAACACACATAACATGATTTGTAGAAGTCAAACATTTAGTTTACACAACGTTTTGCATACAGATTCCAGAATTCAAACATTAATTACAAACATGCTTAGAGCTAATGCTATGAAATCAACACTCAACAGCTGAAACTCGATACACTATTTGTCCAAACAGACTATATTTGGTCCTAAAGATGGTCTTCTACTTTTTGTTATTCATTACTCTTAGCTGGCAGATCCTATTGTGCTTTGTATTGGCTTCTAGGCTTTGATCCGCTTAGCACGAGTGGAATTGCTTACTCCTGTAGAAGAATCACCTGGACATTAGACCCGGTTGAGTTTTCTTCTGTGCACTCCATTTTCTGTGTGATTATTAAGTAAAGTATTGCCATGTATCAGTAAAAGTAACTTTTCTTTTTTCCCTAGTTAAAGGATAGAAGGAGCCTTGCTAATCACTTGTTCGCGTGAATCTTTTGGCAAGTGCCAATACCATATTCTATCTACCAATTCCGAGAAAGCGCTTAGTGTATTGACAAGCAAAGTTAAGTACATGTATCCAGTGGTTTTACTACTTCTAGCTTCCTCTACAATCTCCCTAACTGTTTTCTACACTCCCTTAAGATGCCTTGATATAGGTTAAATAGCATTTCCCTATTGTTCTTAAGGCGAGGAAGGGATTGAGTTCTACATCTTATGGCATACATACCAGGAGCAAGAACTTTGTTTTGTACAAAACTTCTAGCGGCACCTTTACAAATTGCCTTCTAATTAGAGCCTGTAGATCCTCAATCTGTTGTTAACAATGAAAGTGTCTTTTCATATAAGGAAGCACGCGATCTGAAAATACACAAAACAATTTCGTGAAATAGCTGCTTTCATCTCTTCTAGTTCTACTCTAACGTATTCATTATTGTTCAATAAGAGCAGTGACATCGTTAGCATTAATAAGCTCACAGTTTTTGTCATTCACATCGAGAGACTAGAACTTTTCAAGTCTCTAATCATGTAGTCATGTTTCTGAATATGATTTTTCATAGATTGGTTAATCTTGAAAAATGATTAAATTCAGGAAACATCCCTGAGAAGTTTGTGATTGTTTATTGACAAAACTTTCTGTAGTTGTCAGATACTTCAATTTAAATTTAGGTATTCCCTTTCAAGTTTTTAAAACATGTTTTTATCTCATTTTAAACTTTAGACATCTCATTTCAAGATCTAGACAAAACGGAGAATTTTTCCACACTCATACAACATTTGGAAGTCGAACAAACAATTAGAAATCAAATCTCATTTGCATATGAGAAGGATTTCCTTTCAACATTTTCAATGAGAAGGTTTTTCTTTACAATTTCAGCACATTGCTTGTCTACAGTATTCTGGTCCACTTCGTCATTCATTTGATCAAAAATTTCTTCCATTACTTTAACTTCTTTAAAGAGGGTCGTTTGAACTCCTGCAAAGTGTTCTTTAAGAGTTTTGAAAAATGGAATAACTTCAGTGAGGTAACATCTTTTTGTTTGCTCAAAACCTCTTTCCCCCTCTGTAATACCTGTTGGGGTGATTCTAGTTTTGCAAGTTTTGTCAAATTCCGTGAAAAGTTGTGTGAGTACATAAAGATTAATCTTCACTTGACTTTTAGTTGGAAGAACTCTGGGGACAAGCTTGACAGGAGTATTGGGTGGATACACTGTCAATGCTGAAAGTGGTTTTGGAACTGAGGTCTCAGCCTTTTTCCTGTCATTATTATCTATGGACCAAAATATCTGTTCTGGGGTCAGATTTCTTTGTGGAGCAAAGGTTGCAAGAAGGTTCTCCTTCGAGTAATCTGGGGGGGCAATCCTAACTTTATTTTCCACACATTGAGGGCTTTGCATTTTCTCCATCATTCTTTTCCTAGTTATCTCAGCCATATCACGAGTGTCCTCTGAGTCATGCACAACAGGACGTGCATGATTGGACATGACTAATACATGACCATTATAGAGGGCTGGTTGAACTTGCTTTGCACGGGTGAGACATAAGGGATTTTTGTAGCCTATCGCTACCTTGTTCTTTTCATCATAAAACGATTTTGGTTTACATATCATGTGAACCGTTTGTACAGATTGATCTTGTTTGTATAATCTATCTTCAACCTTTTCTTTTAGCCTTTTAATGTCTAAAAACTCTTCAAGGAATTTGTCTTCTTTTTGTTTAAAATCCTTTTTCAAAATGATCGCTTCTTCCCTCACTATCTTATGATGGTTAAGAGTAGAACGAAGTTGCAATTGTGCAGAATGAAGTTCCGATTTTAAAGAAGTTTCTTTTCGATTTCGGTCAGAGATAATTATTCTCATTTGTTCATCAATCTTTCGTTCTCTATCAGTTAATTCAAACTTAGCCCGTTGTTCATACACCCCGACCAGTTCCTTATATCTCGCAAGTTCAGAAGTCAATGTGTCATTAACTACTTTAACCTGCTTATTTGCTGACCTACTTTGTACACCCTGTTCATGCATTTCATCGAGAATTGACATCAATGCATCATTTCGTACAGAAGATACATTACTTTGTACAACATGTTCTTCGTTGTCTTCCACATACTGATCATACGGAATAATATTACTATCACTCGTATAGTCAGCATCAGAGTCAACAACGTAGTTGTGTTGTACATCGCTTTGCATCTCGTGTACTTCATGATACTCATCCATATGATCTACAAAGGTATCATGATCTTGTACCTCAAACGGAGTATTCGAGTCATATGATGGCCCGGCTTCATCGTAGATTGGATCTTCAGATGAAAGATTTACCATGAACATGGTCTGTGTGGTGGGAGCCTCATCAACATCAGAGTCGAATGCATCGCATTGATCAGCTTCAAAGACATGGTCCACATTGAGTGCCAAATCATCCACATCGTCATCAAAATTGGTGACCTGTTCTCCTGCAAGAAACAACAACTGCTCTTCATCCAGTACAGCACCATTCTCATGAGCATTCATAAGCAGCATCTTGTCTTTGAAGTAGTCTGAATCCTGAGGACGCTTTGGTTGTGGACATTCTCGTGCTATGTGCCCGATTCCTTTGCAGTTGTAGCACATAATGGGTTTAGCTTGACCAGGATTCATGTTTCCAACTCTGTTCTGACCTCCAACATTCCCAGCTACAACATTTCCTCTTGCATTGTTCCTCTGAAATGGTCTTCCTTGATTATTCACATTGTATCTACCTCGAACATCCTGAACAACAACTCTGCCGTCTTGAACTGTAGCATTGTTCCTTGCGTTTGAGGAAGTTCGGAGTTGATTGTTCGTTTGAGGAAGATGTGCTTTGAATGATTGATTGAGGAGGGCAAGTGTGTTGGTTAGGCTTTCAATCAAGTTATCCGTTGAAGTGCTTCCTGTGTCCATTTGACAGTTATCAACAAGTGATGGTTGATTTGAGAATTGTGGAGACTCATTGATTGTGTTGGATAACTTCTGATTTGATGCATTAGACACTAGGATGACAAGGGGTCATCAATGGGTTGAATGAAACCTTTCAATAATCATTCTGTTTCTCATTTGCTTGTACCTCATGTTGCTTCAAGTAGGCGATACAAACTGATATCAATGTTAGAACTCTTTCAACCCTCTGTTTAGTTTGACTTCAGTAATAATCTACTCATTCAGGTAAACATGTTGTTTCACAAACTTAGAGTTAAGCTACTTTTCTATTACATGGTTCATCTTGATGTTTCTCTTGTCGTTAATGAGCTTCGAAAACCTAACATAGTTAAACATGATTGGTCTCTCCTTTGATGTTGACAATAATATATAGCGTTCATAATTCAAAATCGTATAATTGTGATTCTCTGTATCCTTTGTTAACTCAGAACCTTCCAGAATCATCTTCACATTGTCCCAAATGTCTTTGGCATCAGTGTAATGGTTGATGAGTGTGTAGATGTCTTTTGGTATACCTTGAAGTAAGATATTCGTAGCACGAATGTCAGCTTTATACCTTTCCTTTTCTTTAGCAGAAAGGTCTGTAAAGACTCTAGCACGTTTCAGGACTAGTTGAAGTGCACCTCAGTTTCTTGAGATTCTTCGAGGAGTTTGTATGAACGTTCCCATTTGAAATGGACCTTCAGTAATCGATTTCATAATGTTCTCTCCATTATCTTTTCCCAGACAATACAGACGAATGCGTTGTTGCCAAGATTCAAAGTCTGTTCTGTCAAGCATTGGTGGGCGTGTATCGGAACCGGCATACCAAATATCTTCTGACATATTAGACATCTTGATGTATTGGTTATGAATGCAATTAACGTTCACGGGATTTTACAAGTCTAAGATTTAAACCGATAAGAAGTTTACCGGGATTTTACAAAATCAATAGAAAAAACCGTAAATGAATAATTGGTTGTGGTATTTGGTTTGTTGATTTGTTTGAAATTTGGCGCAGTTGGATTATGAAAAAAATAAATTTTACCCTATTACCAAAATCTAAATTTGGTGTAAAAATAAGCTAAAAAGGCTAAAGAAAAAATTATATTTTACTTAATTTTTCCCGCCAAAAAGTGTCGCTAAAAAGGTGTCGACCGAAATAATTTTTACCCTATTACCAAAATTTGAATTTGATGTAAAAATAAGTTAAAAATGCTGTGAAAAAAAGCAATTAACATATTACTTAATTTTTTCGCCAAAATTGTGCTATTAAAGGCGGTGTGTTGGTATTTTTTTTACTCTTTTTTTTTATTACCGACCGCTACAAATGAGCAAACCGCCGCCTGAACGAACCAACTCGCTGCCTAATTAAATACGCAAACCGCCGTGTAATTAGACTAACTCGCCGCCTTGAATTAATCAAACCGCCGGTTCTTTTTGTTCAATATAATAAGCAACTCGCCACACAACCTGTTAAACCGCCGCCAAATCAACCAACTCGCCACAAGAAAGGCAAACCGCCATGAGCAACTCGCCTGCTAAAAATAATCAAACCGCTGTGAGCAACTCGCCGTGTCAATAACTCGCCGCCTAGAAAAACATAACTCGCCGTGGAATAAAAAGATAGGCAACTCGCCGGCTAATAAAATAATCAAGTAACTCGCCGCCTTGAACAACTCGCTGTCAATTTAGTAACTCGCCGCTGTCAAACCGCCTCCTAAAATGGCAACTCGCCACTTAAATTGAGGCAACTCGCCTTTGACTTTTTACCTTAAAACGTGGATCTTGTCTCAATACTTGTCAACTCGCCACGATGAACACTTGTTCGAATTAACAAAATCAAGCCATATGATTTTACCTGGCCTCGAAACTAGTTTACAAACATACAATACTTAGTGTGTATATGACTGATTAAACCACACTTTAAATCGTATTTCTTGAGAATCGTCCAATTGATGCAACCACTCTCACGAAGAACCACTAAGCTTTAAATGCTTATAATTCGAACTAGTGCTTGTATTAGCCACGAAATTTTAACTCTCTAATTTTGATATGTTTAGAAACAAGTAGAGAAGCAAGTTTAACAAACTAATAATAGCCCAAAATCAAAAAGGGAGCGTGGTTTTTTTCTTCAAAAATGATCAAGAAATTTTGATATATACCACACAAATCAAACACGAATCCCACCAGGCTCTGATCCCAATTGTAGGATCGTTTTAATTCATAACAGGTGTGAATGATCTCGAGTGGTTTAGCTAAGTTTCTTAGTGAGAGAAACACAAGAGAGAGACTCTAGAGAGAGAGAGAGAGTGTATGTGTTTTGAAGTGTAAAAGATTTGACTAGCTTGCCTCTTCCAAAGTTGGAAGAGGCTTATATAGAACTTACAATATACCAGGTATTCGTACCCGTCTTAATACCGAAAAACGTACTATTAACTATTAAACTACGAGCTATAATAAACCATAAATATACGGGGTGATCGAGTCTTTTACTCATATCTAACATTTTGCCTTTTAGATAGGAGCAACAATTTTGCAACCAACTATTTTTGAAAAACGACAATGATCTCCAGTGGTATAACGAAGAGTAATGGTGAAGAGACAAATTTTGTTGATTGATGGCAACATGAAATGGGATGTGTTAGGACGGCTAGGATTTTGGAATCTAGGGTTTAATGGTTTAGGCATTTAATGCGAGAAACAAAATCATAATTAAACAAAAGAATAAAGCGAAAATAATCGGATCCCTCCGGATCACCGACAAGTAACTAATGATCGGAGGATAGCAAATTTTGTTAGTGGATATTACCTAAAGATGTGATACCATGTAAAATAGCAAATAGAGATATTATTGATTGTGTTTTTATGTCTTACGTAATGAAGATTGCCTATGTATTTATAAAAAATACATGGTTGAATGAACAAGTAACGCAAACCTTAAACCTAATGATCCCAAACCCACAATTAAATTTAGACCAACTAATAGTAAGATGTTCGTCACATATAAGCTTACATTTTATAAATAACATTTGTCAAAGACAAATCTAAAGTGTCCATTTACAATAGGTTTTTGTCTTAATACTGGTACAAAGTAACTCCCGAAATTTGTATTTAACATCCTCAAAATTTGAAAAAACCCCTTAAGTTTAATAGTTATAGAATATCACACATATTAAACGATAGGTTAGAAAGCCTAAGCTCGGTTTGTGGGTTTCAAGTTTATTAAGGTTTTGGTTGGTGGGTATTTAGGGCTTTGATTTGCCATATTAGATTTGTTAGTTTCTCACGGGGTTTAATCATCATTCAACATGGTACCGGAGCTCTAAGTCTCATCCTCTGATCGTATCGGCTACCTTGTACCGCCGGCTCAATGCCACACCATTAAATCCTAGTCACCGCCGTTTATTCGTAAAAAAATATTACAACCCATTGTTTTAGCCATAACTCCCAAACTGCAAGGAGTTAATTGACGAGGTCAGCGACCATGACTTCATAATTAAGTTTCGAAGAAAATCATACCGGAATTTTAATTGTAGCCAAAGAGGCACGTCGTCATGCACCAGAACAAGTAATTGTATTTTAGAAATACAATCATCATTTGTGTTGCATTTTAAACTCTCAAACAACTTAGAGTTAGATGACGCATTAGTGGTCGTGGCTTTGGTAATTAAATTCTAAGAGTGCACACGAATGCACTGCCTGGACACTCGAACGCTCTGTCACGCGTTGTTATAAGTATACACAGTCGTCAAAAAGGAAACAAAATCACTCTTTTTTCTGATTACGTGACAGGGTACCTATCAAAGTCTTGGTTTTTTTATCAAGATAACAATCTTTAGATTTGGCTTTATCTTTAGTTTTACTTTTTGATAATTATATTTATTCTTCAATTCGAGCTTTCGTAATTTCGCCGTTAGAATTGGTTTATTAAATGATAGGTTAGTAAGCCCAAACCCGGTTTGTAAGCTCAAGATTCATTATAGATTTTGGTTTATAAATAGTCTATCAATAAAAAATAATAACTGCAAGGTATTCAATGTTCAACGGTATAAACTAATTCAAATTTATATTTTAACACTTGTGATGTAACGAGGTCTTGATAATGCGTTTCTAGCGTAGCGCGAGGACTAACCATCTAAAATCAATAAACAAATAACCCAAAGGACTATTTCCATAAATTGTTTGTGAATTTTTTTACAGAATTAGTCCCTGGCTTATCGTTTCGTTGCAAAGTTAGTCATTAAGGACTAACTTTGCAACGGACAGATAACCCTAGAGACTATTTCCGTAAAGTTTGATATTATTATTTTATTACCACGGATTCAGGTGGTGAGTACTGATGTTTAATATATAAGTATAATAACAATCCTTTAGTTAATAATCCAAAATATATTGGGTCTAAACTCTATATCTATTAATTTTTATAACTCTTTTTTTACTTTAACAATGTAAAAATTAGCCCTAAGCACATTTGTAGAATCGTAGAGGGAGATGGGTGAATACGTTTCCATTATAAACTTAAATCTTTTGTATCAACACAATATATAACACAAACATAGACGCAATGCAAATATAAAGCGATAAAAGAAAATATAAATGTAAATCAATAAGTAAAAGAAAGCGCAAACCAGACACGATGATTTACAGTAGTTCGGCTGCAAGCTCCTTCCTTTCTTTTCGCCCTACTCCACTCCCGAGTACCCATCTAGAGAGTTACTCACTAGATCAACAAGATCTTTGTAGGCGGAGAAAACCATACAACGTTGCTTACACTTTATCCAATAGTAAGCTAAATACCGAGTCCTACTTCAAGGTAGAACCAACCTAACGTCGCTTACACTTTTTCTAGTACAAAGCTAAATACCGAGTCCATCTTCGGGTACAACCAAACCCGTTATGTTTTATGGCCTAACATAACAAACCTTATGTTTTATGGCCTAAACACATAAACCAACTAACATCTAGTTTGTTGTATAATGAATGATACACAAATGTGTATAATGATGATCCAAGACATAAGTGTCAATTGGATGTAAAAGCCTAATCTAAACATCAATATCACTAAGCATGATGTTGTTGATAAAGATGACAAGTCTCTTTGCTTGTTGTGATAGATCTTCATATATGTGGTAGTGGTGGATGAGGATGGCAAGATCTCTAAGCTTGCTTGAATGGATGATCATGTAGAAACATGCTTGCAACAAATGAAAGTTAGAAGCATTATGATCAAGGGTTAGTGGGGTTTTAAAGACATGATTAATTGTGTTTTTACATTGTAAAAACTTGATTAAAATGATCCCTAAATGTGTGAAAATATGTGGGAGAAAAGGTGTAAAAATAGATGCTCAAAAAGTATGCAAATGGGTGCTCTTTATAGAAAAACCAAATCTGGCCATTTCGTAAATCCACGTATCCAGGTATGGTGGATCCGTATGTGTATTTAGGTAGATCCATGGATCCGCAGGCCAAATTCAAATTTGTTAACAAATCTTTCCAAAATCTCCTAATTGTACTTAAATATTAGTTTAAGTATAAGTATTTAGAAGGTTTACTATAAATGGCCAAACATGTTTTATTTGGTTAAATTATGAAAGATTTATTATCATAAAATGCTAAACAAGAATAATTAGTTTTTTCTTATTCCCTAATTATTTTGTCTTATTATCTAAAATGGCTAGACATGTTTTGATCTTCTAAGATTGTTTCCTAATATGGAAGATTGCTTCTAGAAGAAAGATCTTGTGCTAGTTAATTAAGTAATCAAGTTTTGTCCTATTCTCTAATGTGAATAATTACTTGTTAATTGTAAGTAAACTTACAAAGGTTTATGAAAATGATTTAATGATAAAATGGGTTTTAATCATTGGGCTAGTTTATAAAAATGTGTTAATCATTTTCAATGGTTTGTTAAATGTGTTGATCATAATGCAACATAACAAACATATTCGTACCTTTTGTTGAAGCATGAGTGGACTCGAGACGTCTAGAGGTGTTGATGTGGTATGCGTTGATGAGTTATGGTCACGAGTAACTTGCGCATTTTACGTTATGCGTTACAAGTTACGTGTTTGTCATTATTAAAACCAAAGAGCTTGTTTAGGTCAAATATCGTAATATTAGCACTAACAATCTCCCCCTTTTGATGATGACAAATATGTAAATTGTAACCATAGTAAAATATAAAAGTTACTCGTTTACACTTCATTCTCCCTCTTTTGTCAAAACAAAAAGGTGTATGCTTCAGTCCTTCTCTGTTTACACTTTTCTTTATGTCCTTGGAGTTAAACTTTGTTTCTCCTCAAAAAGGCGAGCTTGCATCATCTATAGTGAAGTTATACTTCTATCTTCATCGTCTCCTCTAGCTCATTGCACTCCTTTGATTATTGACCTTGGTTGCTAATGAATCCCTGGATCAAAGTTCGTACAAATACTTAACCTACATGAAGGGTTAGTTTTGTGCAACATAATATATATCATGAAGAAATAGGACAAATATATGATGAATGTGTGCATGCTTCTTCTTGACGAATGCTCCCCCTTATTTGTGGCATCAGGTTTGATTGAAAACCTACAAATAAGGTTAGTGCAAAACTAGATTCTCCGTTGGACGAGTATATACAACTAAATGTATGTAAGATGCACTATATATGTGCTTGATGGAAGCTCCCCCTTGTTTGGGGCATCAAGGAATCAAGTTATGGAGGCGTACTAAAAAAGTTAGTAGACAAGCGCACATATATATAATGACGATGATAGCTACGTATATGATTAAAAATAGATATATGAGAATAGTGTTTAATCCTAAGGATTAAAACTATGTTTAGGATCAAATAGCATGAATAATAGATAAAGTGCTAAAAGTTAAAAATCAAGAAATTTTAAATTTTAGCGTTTGGTGAGGGACGGATCTACCAAAAGCACAGACGGATCAACCAACTTTGAATCCGTCGATCCTTGAGACTCTTAAAAATGGGCAGAACCCATTTTTGCACCCAAAATCCAAAGCACTTAGCATGTAAACACTTAAATCATAAACAATAGAAATTAAGGGTCCTAAAAAGATAACATACCAAGTCATAAAGATGTTAAGCATCATGCAAGCGTCAAAAATAATAATCTCACATAGTAAGATAGCAAAAATACATATAGTATAGTATTCTATCTGAGTACATGATATGCATGGTCTAGTATGGAGTTACTCTAAAGTATGACACTTTTAAGAAATGTTGAAAACTATACACATGCAATTGTTGTTTAAAAACTACAACCTAAAGGATAAGAATAAAAAGAACCAAGACACATGCTCGATGACTAAGACTCGATTGACACCAAATTTATCCAACCAATCACATCAACCTTTATAAATGAGAACGGAATTCAAGTATTGATTAAAAACATCATTGTTATGAGAATGACTGTTCTTAAGAAATCATTATCTACCAAAGATGATGATGATTTGAATTCGGATAGAATTTCGTCAAGGGTTGTATTGAGAGATTCCTAAATCCTTAAGGTTTGTTTGTTAAGAATTATGTGTGCTTTTCATGTGTGGGGTATTCTAGGAAAAACATCTTTGTAAGAATTTGGGTCGACCTAAATGTTGATGATAAGGGTGATTTGTTAAAAAGACATACTCTAAGTGTGTTCTTAGAAGAAAAGTATTTATGACATATAAAAGTAAATTGATGTCACCAATTTTTTAACAAATTATGAAAAAATATATACTAAAAGGAGTTATATTATGACAAGAATAAATATTGTGACAAATGATATGCACCTAGATGTAAAATAAAAATGATTCCATATCATGGAAAGTGGGGAAGGATGAGCGAGAACGAAGAGGGAAGGTGTTGAGCTAAGGTAGACAAAGACGGTTTACACTAATATATTGTTTGCACTGACAATGATAAGAGTGATTGGGTTACATGTGACCCTAATGTAAAAAGTGCATTGTTGGGTGTTAATGTTGACGAACAAAAGTGGATATATGAGACGAGATGGTAGTTCTTTCATAGTGAAAGAAAAATGAAAGACACAACAATGTGGTGACTTAATAACACTTGAAGATTGAATATCTTCTTTATGTTCTTCACTTGCTAGTAAGTGGAAACAAACTAAAAGACCTAATTGTGGAAAAAGATCAAAGTATCACTTGTAATGGTTATTGAACAAGTGTGGAATGTTCGTGGGGAGATAATTTCTTTGGTATAGGAGTTTGCAAGTGAGGACCAACATTTGTTGGTGAGGGGATGATGTTCTTCATGTGAAGATTGTGTAGTTATATGTTTTGGGTATCATGTTTGTGAGGATTGAAGTTTTTTGAACTAACTATTACTATCAAGAGTAAGGTATAGTTGTAAGGTTTGAGTGTATGGTTGAAGTGTTTCTTGCGAGGTTTGGGTATGTAAAACTGATCATCACTATTAAGAGTGAAGTCTAGTTATAGGGTTTATGAATGATCGACATACGGGTTAAAGGTTCTTTAGATATCTTTCACAATCAAGAGTGAAGTGTAGTAATAGGATTTTTGAGTGATGATTGACGTAAGGGTTAAAGATTCTAGTAACGAGGCTAATATTCAAAAGAATGATGTGTTCTTGTCAAGAAGAGGTATTGATGCTAGATAGTGATGTTAGGGTAGGAGACTAGAACCAGTTATGGTTTTTATGAACGAAGCGTACTTGTGTGGTTCAAAAAAAATAAGTGTTATTGTGAGTTGGCTTCTAGGGAATAAGAATAACATTTGTGAGTTCTTAAGAGTATTTGGTGAAAGACTATATGTGAACGAGTGTGGTTTCCCTCCTACTTAATCCGTGCTTATCCGGACATAACGTGTCAAATAATAAAAATAAATAAAAAAGAAAACAAACGATGACGGAAGCGATGAGCTTGACAATGTCAAGACGGATGATGGTTAGCATACAAAGATATTCAACTGTGAAGTTACGTAGCTCTTCTCAAGCATTGCTAATGTTCATAGAACAATCACATGATGAGGTATGAGGTTATCTTAAAGGTGGTAGCAAAAATGATGGAGGAGAGATATTAGCCATCTATATAGTGGTAGAGGCGTTTTTGAGGTTTTGGTGGAATGAATTAGATATGAAAAATGAGTGATATAACTATTTATAGTTAAGGAGCAAATCCCTAAAAGATAGGAGACGGTTGATATAGTAACAAAAGAGTGGAACGAGTTACTATAAGGAGTTTTGATTATTTAGCTTTACCGCGAGTGAGGGAAAGCGTATTATGTGAAGGAAAGAATCAAGTAAATGAATAAGATAATGACCAAAGTGATCTAAACAAAAACCCTTAAGGATTAAGACAATTATGCAAGTGTACTCGATAAATTTTAGTGACACGAGGTATTACTATATGCAAATGAACCATACAAATGTTTAGTCACTTAAATTCTTAATTCATAAACAATCAAAGATATTGATGTACAATACTATGTGATGCCTATATATTTATCTAGATAGACAAACCTAATTCATTATGCATCAACATAATATAATATGGGTGCACAAGAAAAACACGTAGATCATATAAAAAGTCACATAAAACTATGATTACGTCACATGCATATATCATACAAAACATGTTACCATTTAGCAATTAATAACATGTATCATAAAGATAAACTTAGAGATATTAAATTGGGATTGCTAACTAAAAACAAAACCGTCCAAATAATTATGCATTCAACAATTAAACAAATAATCAATGAGTATCAAAATAGCATGAAGAAAATATAATCATATCTCAATTGAACAAGTTAACATTTTGAAATAACAAAAATACATATGCGAGGTGCAAGTAGTCAAGATCGACTAAAGAGAATCCTAATTACTACTTGTTTAATAAGCAGTCATAATGAAATACAAAGTTTATCAATGTAAACTAACATTAGGCGTATTAAAAAAGAGCTATTTAATCAAGTTAGATAATGAATATGAGACTATCACTAGTGGTGCTCAATTCAGTCTAAACACGACCATTTTATGGGTTATACCATGAACCCAACTTCTCTCCCGGAAGCAATTCAACTGTTACATTAAATTGAATTTTTAGTGCAATAGGTTCTCCAATAGTCATTCTTATTTGAGAAGAAAATTAGTTTCACCGCATTTGCCTATATGAAGTGTTGCAAAGATGAAATTTGCATTGTCCACTAATACTTTGCCTAATATGACTCAACTAATATGTTTCAATTCCGATTCACATAATCCTATCAAGATGTGTAGAATTATAGGTTTAAATGTGAAAGCAAGCAAGATGTGAGAGTTTAAATGATGCGTATTTTCTTTTAAATATTATTTACTAAGTTTTAAATTTATAAAACTTGCTTTACCTTTATAAACGCACTAACGGGCGTGAGTAGTGTAGATTAGGTAAATCTGAGGTCGTTCCCAAGAGTAGTTTATTAATGTTATAAGACGTTGGAAATGAAAAGAGATGTTAAATATGTTTGTAAAGTAAGCAGGAAGAAAAGAAATGAAGTGCTAGGATAGAAGGTATACTATCACCGAATTAAACCAATTAGTTCCTAACTTATCTCTTTGTGCAATTTTTATTACAAAAGTCTGAGGCAACACTAAACTTGATATTCCATCTTGTTTAAGCTATGATCCTAGGTGGAATGAACTCGCAGAGGGAAATTGACCTAGTCCGAGTTCATAGTGATAATTCACTCTATTGGCTTGAGGATAAGGTTAATCGCGACTCGATATGTTATCACGTCCAAACTACCATAGCTTAGTCTTAGGGTTGAAGATTGCTTCTCAAAGGAACTAAGGGCCGAGATTATATAAAGACAAGGCATGTGCAAATGATGCAAAAGGACGTAGTCTTTGTTCTTAATGATAAGGGGTCGCAGATGGGTGTTGTGCGAACCACCAATGAATCATGGGTACTTTGATTGTGAATAATAGAAACACTCAAGTGCAGAGGTGTTTCTATATACTCATGTTTCTCACAAACTTGACTCTCAAAACCTAGGTAAGGTTAGCGACAAAAACAATTATCCAAAACAATGATAATTATTAACTAGGGATAAGCCGACGATTCAAGAGTAAATAAAACAAGGATAGTATTTAAGGATAATTAAACCATGTCTAGATCTAGAAAAATATAGAGAACATGTTTGGGATACTATAATTACTAAAGCTAAATTTGTCACGTGTTACATGGTTTCGTCTTCCTTCCTTCATTTCGCTAGCCTTGTTGGCGAAAAGTGGTTTTTCTTTAAACCCTTGTGTGGGCTGTGGGAATGGAGATATTTTAAATGAGCCAGAATTTGTTCTTTATATAGACTTTGAGTTGGTTACGACGTAATGAAAGAGTGTAGTTATGTCATAACCTCGCTGACGTAGACTTTCTATATCATAGGCAAAATTAGTGTTACGGCGTAATCAAATGGAACGATTACCTCGTAATGGTGACTAAGCATCCGTAGCATTGTGAACCACAGATTCCCGGCACTAGGTTAGAGCCCCGGAGTGATAAGGAAAGTCCGGAGGTGGAGAGAACTAATGATGAAGAGGTAGAAGTTACTAATGTTGTCATACCTGTCAATGTTAATGAAGAGGAGGATGAAATAACTGATGAAGTATATGAATTAAAGCGAAGGGAGAAAGGGAAGATTGTAGAGGAGTCTAGGAGTGCACCATTACCCACAGCAATTAGATCTCCTAGGACTCATACTAATCTCGTATCTTCAGATACTAAGAAACTCCAAGAATTGACGGAAACTCATACTCAAACAACATCATCATCAAGATCACAACACACCAAACTGTCTAGAGCAAACCGACTTCTATCATTGTTCAAAGCCAAACCTGCTCGGTTCAAACGATACAAGAATTTCTTTCAGGAGTTACAGGGACGGTATACATATTTGTTTGAACATCTCAAAGAAAGATTTTTATCAAGGAAGTCATTCGATACTCTTGCTGATCATCTCTAAGATGTAATGGTTGAATCATTACCCACTATGGTTGACACGCACATTAAGGAGCAGGTGAAAAAGCAAGTTCCTGAGCAGGTTAGAGATCAAGTTCCAGTATATATAGCGGAAGGGCTGATTATGGAAAGACAAAAGACTAAAGAAGAGATGGAACGAATGATTACTAAAGCTATCTTACAAGAGCGTGGGAATATACAGGCTGAAATCTCCTCACAAATTCAGAAATCAATTGACCATCACATTCCTTCTCAAGTTGATGCGTTAGTACGAAGTTATATGTCTGGTCACATCCTTCATGTTCACCCAGCTCAAACACAAACACTATCTGTTCCAGAACAACAATATCAACTATATCTCTCTATGAAAGATAATCCTCAAATGCAACAACAAGACATAGCAATATGGCTTGCACTTCAAATGAAGTTTGAGAATCTTCAGGTACCACAAACTACATGTAGACCTTCTGTCGTTCGCCCAAGAGATCAGGATGATCCTCATGATGATGCTCATCTTGAGGGGGAGAATAGTGCAAAGTGGCAGAAGACATCTGAGTACGAAGCGTATGTGTCTGGAGAGTCTTCGTCTGGACAAGTCAATGAAGAGGAACAAGGTCCCTTCTACTTCAGGTAATCAAGAGCAAGAAGATGATTATGATTTCTGGACTGATTCTTATGCTTCAGATGATGATGAAATACCAACAAAGCAAGTGTCACAAGATATTATGAAAGAAGTATCACTGACTATTGATGAAGCAAAGTTAAAGAAAATGGCAGATGAGATGCTGAGACAAAGATGTACTTTAGGAGATGAGCATCAATATCATATTGATCAGATGAAGAATTTCTTGCAAAGTGACATTGTTTGGGAAAGTAGAAATGAAATTCTTGTCTCTCTACTTCCACGAAAGACCACACCTCTCATTCAAAGCTGTCAAAGAGATCCTGAAGCTCCAGCACTATCTCCGATAAATCAAGACCTTTTGTATCTGAAGAAAGGAAGTTTAGGCCTGAGAAAATCGTATTGTCACTTCACAAGTTTCCAGCAATCATCTTTAATGATGATGATATCGAAGAACGCACTTCTATTATTCAATGATGATGATTTATTGAAGATGAACTTCAGATGGGCGTGAATTAAGTGTGTTAAGAAATATTTAATCCTTATGCTCGATATGTGGTGAACATTGGAAGAATCCTCATGCAAAGATCTTCTACATAAAGAAACAAAAAGAGCCTGGAAAACCAAAGGAAGAGGTTTATTCAAATTCAAAGATCATTCAAGTCATTAAGACGTACTGAGAATTGGGTCATGAATACAAGTTTATCACATAGATAGTTACAAGAAGAGCTAATGAGTGCATTGTGTCGATTACCGAGCTTAATTATCAAGAATCTCAATAAGATTGATATTGGAGGATATGTATTTGTGATTATGAATGGCAAGGTTTCTGACTATGCAGAAACAGAGTTGCTATGGTCTTTATTAGTATTCATCAGAAGTTTAGTGATATGGGAAAGAGTGCATGATTTTCAACTCTGAATTGAAAGTTATCAACAGAAAGTTAACCTCACTGCACCAGCAATATCTTTCCCAGGAGTTGAAAAGCACAAAATGTTCTCCGTCATCTATTAGCCCATGCATGGAATAATATACAAGAATAGCAAGAAAGAGAAAAGGGTGATGAGACATTTAGAGATTCATAATTTTTGTGATACAACGCTGAACAGAGTATTAGAAGGATTAAAGAGTTACAATAATGATGTTAAGTATGGCTATATACAATAGAGAACCTCATCAATGACTAAGTTTGAGTATCTAAAATTGTTTACAAGAAGGATTGAAGTGAGATTGAAGTTTCGTAATTCAAATGAGATGATGAAAGATGTATGTGAATGGAAGACCACTTGGACCTCGAAGAGAACGCCCAGAATAATCAACCCTTAGGGGGAGATTGTTAGGTTCATAAAAAGTGTTGATTATGTAGTTTAGTTATATTTAGTTAATAGACTTTATTTTGTTTAGAATAAAGTAGCTTGTAGTAAGGTATACTATGCTAAAAGAAAGAAATAGCATAATTACTAAAGAATAGGCACTAGAAGTGAAAAATAAAGGAAGAGAAGGCTCTTTCCTTCTCCTATAAATACCTCTCTAATCATCATTAGAGGGTGATGCCTTGTAATATATACATTATTCCCTTTCCTTCCCATTTGTTACAATTTGAAATTTGAATATTTGCCATCCTCTAACTATTCTCTCCAAGCTTTCCATGGTTGTTTATGATGCTTCAAGAGAATAACAAGACCTAACAAATTACCGTTTCAAACAGTAAGTGGGTATAATGTCCAGATGTTTTTTTTTTTTTTTTTAGGCTAGGGTTTAATAAGATCACCATTGCTTTAATCCCTAGATAGATTATAATTAAACTAAAAGGATGCTTTATACGGATACGTTAATTGTGACATGATTCAACGTGGCTAGGTCTTAGGATGGTGTCCCGCCTAAGTCTTAAGAATGATATGCCGCTTCAAGATAAGAAATCATTGCATTAAATAAACAAACCAGCATTTAATCAGATTTAATATGGCTAATACTATTTTTTATCATTTGGCTTGTACCGCTCTTTTATCTTCTGATTGTTTTCTTGCATGTTTATTGTGTTTAGAATTGATTATTGTCACCATAAAACCCGTGCCAGTCTCTCAGGATGAAAACCCCTCATTGCCATTAGAAACGTATATAACATAGGTTTAACAAGTAATTATAATTAACTGAATTAGAGTAATGAAAATATTGATAGAAAATAAGGTTAACAACCTCGCTCTTAGTGTTCGACACCCTACTTACCACGGAAACTCACACTGACAGTGTAACATTGCCCGTTAAGTGTTGTTTTAGTGATAAAGTAGTTAAAAATATAAATTTAAAATTGGTAATCAATAAATTGACCCTTACAACGACAGACATCACATCTTGAAAATGTGCTTGTTCAATAACACCTTAGGTTTGAAAAACAGTGAATTACATCAAACTATGTGTGCAAGTTGGTTAAGGCTCTCTATGGGCTGAAAACAAGTTCAAGAGCGGGTATGAAAACAATTCTAAATTTTCTGATTCAGCAAACGTTGGTCAGGAGGTACTATTGACAATACTATTTGTTAGGAATTAAAAAGTGTTAATTATTAACAATGAACTAGTCTTGTAATAAATAGTATATAGAAAATAGTATTTATGATGTAATAAGTAGGAAAAATAGAAGATTATAAGAATAAGTTTAAATACCCTTTCATAAGAGGTATTTAGTGTTGGTCATTTTGTAATCCTCTCCTCAACTTCCCTTCTCTTTTTCTTTTACTTAATGAAAATTGAAAATGTGTAAAAACCCTCTCTAACTTTCTCTTTTCTATTCTCTAACACTTTCGTATAATATCTAATGCAAATATGACATATAACAAGTGGTATCTATCACTGGGAGAGATTTAGTTTATGTTTTTGTGTATCAAATCGAGCTTAATTGTGTTAATTTTTGATCTAAGAGCTTTCGTAAGGATGAACGGTGTGAGTTTTGTATTGTTTTGGTGTTAGATTTACTATATGTCATGTTTTTGATCCTAAAAAGCTTTCATATTACTTTAGTATACGTTAAATTGTAGATTTAATAACTTTCATACAAAATTTATACGTTTAGATTTCATTTAGATCAAAAAATAGTTGTATTTGATCACTTTCGTAACGATGAAAACTAGTTTCGGTAACTGTTTTTGTACTTATACTACTTTTGTGACGTAGTTAACAAGTTTTGAAAACTGTTTTTAGTGTTTTGATAAGTTTTGTATCCTAGAAATTCCGGTTTCGGAAACTGTTTTTAGGAGGGAAATTCACTTTCGTAAACCAATTTCAGCTTTCATATCATAGTTTGAGCTTAGTAAATTTGAAAAGATAACTTTAGATATTATCATTTTATACTACAAAAAATCATATTTATAAGTTTCAAATTAGTTTCTTAGCAAGAAATTTACGAAAGATTTTGTGATTTTACGAAAGTCGTAACCATTTTTGTTTCGTATTCTGTGGAGCTTTCGTATATTGGAGCTTTCGATAACTGTTTTTGTTTTGTATTCTGTAGAGGTTCCGTATCTGTAGTTTCTTATTTGGGGGGTTTTGTATCAAGAAATTGGTTTTGGTTTCGTACTCTAAGGTTTCGTAACACAAGTTTCATAAAGAAGGTTTTGTAACATAGTTTCATATCTGAAGGTTTCATATTTTTGGTTTCGTATTTCTAAGGTTTTGTAAATCGAGGTTTCGTATTACAGTAAATACATAGTTTCGTATATTGAGGTTTCGTGTATCTTGGTTTCATATTCAAAGGTTTCGTAACACAGCTTTCCTAATTGAAGGTTTCGTAATTCAGTTTTTGAATTGGAAGGTTTAGTATATCTATTTTAGAGGTTTCGTAACATAGTGATTGAGGTTTCGTAACATAGTGATTGAGGTTTCGTAACACTGTTTCAGAGGTTTCGTATCTTCTTACTTTCGGAAATTGAGCTTTCGTATAAAGGCTTCTTGTTACTTAGACTTTGTATCTAAGTCAATGTTTCGTATCTTCAAGGTTTTGTATTTGAAGTATTGTAATACAAACTTAGTTGTTATTGCTCTTTGATTTCACGATTGCAAGACTTTATCTCTAAAACGATCCAAGTTTACATTATATTCATTATCTAAATCAAAACATGTTTGCATCAAATCAACAAACTCTTGCTAAATCAGGAGCTTCTGAAAGACCTCCAATGTTAGAAAAAGGACGTTATGTACCATGGGCAAGTCATTTTATGAGGTTTCTGGACAACAAATAGCAAGAAGGAGAGCGAATGCGACATTCAATTGAAGTTAGACCGTATAAGCGGAAAATGATTCAGAATCCAGACAAACCACATGATCTAACAACTAAGATCATTGAACCACTCAATAAGATGACTGAATCCAATAAGAAACAATACTGTCAGACATCAGAGTGATGAATTTCTTTTCTTCAAGGAATACCCAATGATATCTACAATTCTGTCGATGCTTGTAAAACTGCTAAACAAATATGGGAACGGATCAAAAGGTTGATGCATGGTTCTAAAAAGACTTAACAACAAAGACACTCGAGGCTTGTTGATGAATTTGACAAATTTGTTTGGTTTGTAAGGAGAATCTTTATTATTTTGTGTATGTAAGGCTTACAACACTTGTGAATGTTATGGAACAAAACAACATTCATCCTCTATCAATCTCAATCAACACCAAGTTTCTCAATTCATTGCAACCTGAATGGAGTAAATATGTTACCATGACTCGTCAGATTGCTAACATCAAGGAAACTGAATTTGATAACTTGTTTGATACCCTGATTCAATATGAACCACATGTCATTGCATCTAGAGCAAAGAAAGCTGCAAGGAATCATGATCCATTAGCTTTAGTAGCTCATTTAAATGTTCATTCTTCACATTCTCATGTAAGTCCTTCATATTCTCATTCACTACAACCATACTATGTCACTCATCCTTCATCAGTTATTTGATATGATAGAAGAAGATTATCAAAGGGAGAAACAAGGGGATGCTCAGGAAGACAAGCTTACAACCGCAATGATGTTACTAGCAAGAGCAATCACTTAACGTTATTCTACTCTAACCAATAACCGTCTTCGTACTTCATCAAATACATGGAATCAAGCAGTGATACAGGATGGTAGGGTTGACATACAAAGGAAGAATGTTGGCTATGCCGGGAATGGTAACGGAACACAGGGAAATCAAATAGAAATAAAATTTCTACTGCAAGGAATGGGATGTATAACAACCCGTAATTTTCATTAATGTAATTATCCATCTATTAAATTAGATGCAATGTAATATCCATCTATTATAATATATTCACCTTCTTACAGGGTATATGTCTTTGCTTTATCTCATAACAAGTACTTGCTCTCTAAGTTAAAACGAGCTCCCCACGCAACCTATTCTATGCAATCTCCTCATCTATGTTTTTTTCATGTTAACCATCCATAATATGTCTAGTTTATATTTAATTTCTTTTTTACACAGTTCATTATCCATTTTAACATTCTTTCATAATGTTATTTCAAAAAACATGCATTAAACGTTATCGTTTATATCAAAACCCTATATTATATGTAATGATATTACATTTAAAAATGAATGCAAAGCCTTTAAAGCATGTGTACAAGTCATTCAATACACCACATTTGAATATCTTTTCCCTCCTAAATCAAGGTACAACTTTCGAAAAATACAATGTACAAGTCAATAATGCAAGAAAGTCAAATTAGGTCATTTTACCTCCTAAATCACTTGGGTTTCTTACCACCACTTTAGTACAAGGTTACAGCACTTAAGACATGACTTTTAAAACCTTAACCTTATACCTTATTCATCCTTAACCCTAATCTACACACCCTAAACCTTAAATATTGATAACCTAACCCTATTTTCACCTTTCAACCAAATAACTAAACCCTACATAGCCTAAATCTAAGCCCTAAAACCTTATTCCTATGCCCTTATATCTCAATCCAAATTAACTAATCCTAAACCTTAATCGATCTAAACCCTAACCTAACTTAATCTAAAAAGGTAATAAATACCCTAAACCGAACCCTAAACCAACTCGATACCTATTTTCACCCAGTTTTACCCATTTTTAAACCAAGCACCCATCCAAGCACCTCTATGACATCACCAAGCAGCCACCTAAGTAGCTTACAAGCACGTTATTCACCACCTTGGCCACCAAGTAGCCTTGTTACCTCTTTGCCCCTTTTTCCTTAGCTGTGGCCTCCAAACACCCCTCCACATCTCATATCTAGTTTCTAGCTTATATTAATCACCCTCCTAGCCCTCAATACTTACTACTCTAGCCCTAGATATGTTACACCAAGTGAACTTGGGCATTAAGGGTCTTTTTACCCTATAAATACACGAACCTAGCAACCCTTTCAAATCATCCCTCAAAACTCATCTCACACACTCAAATGGAGTTCTAACCATTCCTTAGCTATAATAGAAGATCAAGAGAAGTCCCTAAGCTCATAATAGAAGCCAAGAAGCAAGAAAAACGAAGTCTTGAAGCCATTCCTAGGTGTATGAGTCATAAAAACCTATTTCGACCCATTTTAGCTCAAGTAAGCCTAAGATCTTGTTCCATAAGCTTATATTCTGTATTAGAATGTTCATAATACTCTTAAGATCATATATGAACTCTTGTTTGAAGCTTTGAATCCTCAAACCTATGTGTTTTTTATTAAAATCCTAAAAACGACCCGTTTTGATTTTCTAGCTAACAAATACTTTTTCTAAACTTTTGTTATGTTAGAACATCTTATTTTAGATTATTCTAATAAGCTTTAACGTGCAAATATCATTTGGAATCCTAAAATAAGCTTGCATGGCTTTTTGGACTTGTTTTGCAAATATTTACATGCATAAGCTTTCTGAAATTTATAACTAAAGGGGCTGAAAATGTCATTATTCAAAAGTTATAACTATAAGGACCTATTTTGCCAAGTTTTAAAGTTAAAGGTTTAAATTATATATACTTTATATATAAAGGACTAAAGTCGTAAAAGTTTATAAACCAAGGGTATATATTGCCAATTTTGCAAACTTAAAAATATAAAATATTATATTTTTATATAAATTATAAAAATATATATTAATATTATAAAACTTGATTTTATTAAAACCCGACACATTTATCGTTATTAATCATAAATCGACACATTATTTTGTTTTATATTTAAGGTAATTTATCATCGACTAACTTTTGAAGAAACTTAAAATCTTATCGTATCACGTTACTAGGGAATTTCATATGAAGGGTTTCATTTAAGTTTTCGTTTTGATGAGTTTGTTGGGTTTACGATTTAAATTTCCCTGGCTCCTCAAACGATACTACATGGCCTTTGGATTATGATAGCCCGAACAGCGATACAATATTTCCATAATTTAATAAATCAAAGATATATGTTAAACTTTATGAAGTTTTGAAACATAAACCATCACACAAAGACTTGACATATCACCCCAGGTTGTGTGACGAAGCCGTTACTTTCACTTGATATACCTTTGCCATCAATTAGATTTCCCTATACTGTTAAGGTGAGTTCATAGCCTCACTTTTAAATCTTCTATTTCATAACAGTGAGGAGGTACATGCTATAACCCACTGGTATACAAGTGTTTTCTAAAGGTTTCTATCCTAATTTTTTATTGCATCTGTTGTCTAAGTCCCTTTATGCCAAAAGACCCCACCATCATAGGACCATTTAATCACTTGCGACGTGAACGTGAATATTGTGTATTATGCCTTTTAGGATTGACGAAATTCCGTTGTGGTTAGCCGGATATAGTAACCAAAACGCACTATATTTGAAAAACTCATAGGTTTATGGCAATTCCCTACACGGGGCCATTATCTTTATTTATATCATTATTAATATATCATGTCAGTTTGAGTGCCATGAGCTTAGAGCAATAATACTGTTTTCATAATAATTGTATCATTGCAATTTTACCTTTATGGTGTATAAAAACGTAACCCACTATTATGATTGACTTGTATTCTCACTATTTATTATAAACCTATGATTTTTCTCAACCATTTTGTTGACCATTTTAGCATGGTTTTTCTCGGGTAACTGAACACTCCTTATGGCACGGGGTGGCACGGACTTGAAGATGGCTAAAACTGTTTTCATTCAAACTTTTATGATTCATGTAGATTTTGGGACCTTTGTTTGTAAAAACTCTGATGAAATAATGAATGATAACTTATCTTTTAAAAACATCTCTTTCGAGTCGTTTTCTATGATTATGACTGTTGTACTATGAAATAATACCCCAGATTAGCTTCCGCTGCTATATGTCAAAAATGGGGGTGTTATAGATTGGTATCAAGAGCCACGGTTATAGAGAACAAGGTTAAAACCTTAACTATAACTACTTTTCTTTTTCCATCCAAGAAAGTCCTCCGTGCCACTACATCTCCTGAATAGTATGTAAAGATACATAACTATTATACTATTATATAAATAACTTATGTTATTTACTACTGGGTTGTTAACAGAGTGATGTCTTCTCCCAACCATCCTACTTCCGATATTGAGGATGCTTTTTCCTCTAACTTTCCGGACTATATCCCGGCTTCCCCGGACTATGTCCCAGCTTCACCAGGAAAAACTTATTCTAGCTCTTCAAATAACTCATTTGGTGTAGTTCCAATAGTTTCACCAACTCTTTCACTTTTTCATGATGACCCCTATATGAAGGTCATGCATGCATATTATGCTAAAGAATCACCTATTCCACCACCAACTATTGTGCCTCCATCTACAATGCTATCTCCAATGTTTAATCCTCAAGAATTCTTTCTTTCGAAGGAATTATTGTCACCTAAGAAACAAGGCCATAACCAATCATTCTCCTCTACTTCTGCCCTACCTCAAGAATTTGAGATGGGAGAAAGCTCTCGTAAGACAAGTCTGGAACATCACGAGGAGCAAATTGAGGAAATTCTGAATCACCTGGATGAACTCTCTCTCGACCGCATTGACCACATAGAAGACAAAGTATAAGGTCTTGGAAAAGGTCGGGTGATCATACAACAAAATTTTGACAATCTGGAAGCTGAACTCCAAAAGGCTCATGCTTGAATTGCTAAACTTTAAAGAAAGCAAATGGGAAATAACAACAAGATTGCTCTGGCTCGCTTCAAGATTACTAATCTAGAACAAATCATCGAAGAAATCCAAGCCCGTCACCAAGCAGACAAGGAAAGTCTTCTGAATGCAATCTTTGTACTCAAGAACAGCCAGAAAGGACCATCGAACTACTAGATTAGATACTAGTCATAGCTTTTAACCTAGCCACAGGATATGTAGTATAAATAACAACACTTGTCAAATTTTAACTATGTACAGTACAAAGGCAAGTTGTTTATGATATAATACAATGGCAATCCTGTTATACCTTGTTGTTTCATAATACTGATATATCCATCCTAAAACAACTTCTCTTATATCATCATCTCCGTCTCCATCGTTATAAATCATACCATGATTTCTAAATAAATCATAGATACTTATTTGATATGAATTATCTATGATTTCGATATCACTATTGTGACAATGTTTATTTTTGAACTTTAATCATTTTAAGACTTGTGATATCATTCTTATTACGTGTTATCTTATGTTGATAGAATGCCTCCTAAAAGGATGTCAACATTTGAAGCACCAGCCATGACTTAGGCTGCCATCAGGAAACTAGTTGCTGACAGTGTTATCGCAGCTCTGGAAGTACAAGCCGCTAACATGGCTAATACTAATAATACCACCAGACCAAGAGAAGCTCCTGTGGCAAGACAATTCA
Organism: Tanacetum coccineum; assembly: GCA_026074375.1. Lineage (NCBI taxonomy): Eukaryota > Viridiplantae > Streptophyta > Magnoliopsida > Asterales > Asteraceae > Tanacetum > Tanacetum coccineum. The sequence continues at coordinate 48,378 of BQNB010015930.1, forward strand.
GCTACAAAGAGTTCATGAGCTGCCAACCTATCAACTTCAAAGGTACGGAAGGAGCTGTTAGATTTATCTGCTAGTTTGAAAGAACTGAATCAGTGTTTTCCTGTAGCAACTGTACCGAAGACTGCAAGGTGAAGTTTGCTACTGGTACTTTAACTGAAAAAGCTCTATCTTGGTGGAATTCTTTTGCCCAACCTATTGGGATAAAAGAAGCTTACAAGACTACATGGGTTGAATTCAAGAAACTTTTGATAAAGAAATACTGTCCCCGAACTGAAGTCCAGAAGATGGAAGACGAATTTTACTATCTGACTGTGAAGGGGAATGATCTCAAGACATATTTGAGAAGATTCCAGGAATTGGCAACCTTGTGTCCCACTATGATGCCAGATTCTGAGAAAATGATGGAAGTTTTCATCGGGGGATTGCCTCGAAGTATTAAAGGGAATGTTACCGCCTCTAAACCTCAAACTCTAGAGGAAGCCATTAACATAGCCCAGAGGCTAATGGATCAGGTAACAAAGCACATTCCGTTGCAAGTATCAAGTGATCATAAACGAAAGTTTGACGACAGAAGAACTTTCAACAACAACAACTACCGCAACGATAATAACAACAACTACCGTAACACCAACACAAACAACCGCTACAATAATCACCAACCACAACAGAACAGAAGACAAGAAACCTTTAGGGCTTATGCTGCCACTCCAGCTGAAAATAATGGATATACTAGAAGCCTTCCCTTGTGTAAGAAATGCACTATGCATCACACAGGACCTTGCACTGTTAAGTGTAATATTTGCAACAAGGTGGGCCATCTGACTAAGAACTGTAGAAACAAAGGGCCAGTCACTAGAAGTAATCTGCTACCAGTGACAGTTACTTGCCATGCTTGTGGAGAGAAAGGGCATTATACAAATCAGTGTCGAAAGACCACCAACAACAATGCCTATGGAAGAGCCTACATGCGAAGGGATAAGAATGCTCATCAAAACCTAAACGTAGTCACGGGTATGTTCCTTCTAAACCAACATCTAGCTAGAGTATTATTTGATTCTGGAGCCGATAAAAGCTTCGTATCTATATCTCTTGCCTCTAAGCTAAATATTCCACCCATTACAATAGATACCTTTTACGATATCGAAATGGCTGACGGAAACTTAGTAAGCACAAACACCGTTATTCAAGGTGCAATCCTGACCTTGTTAAACCAACCTTTCAAAATTGTTCTTATGTCGATTAAACTGAGTAGTTTTGACGTCGTCATTGATATGGATTGGTTATCCAAGTATCATGCTAGGAGCATCTGTGACGAGAAAGTCATCCACATTCCCATCGATGATGAAACATTAATCATTCGAGGTGACCAAAGTAAAACCTGACTAAATCTCATATCCTGTATAAAACCAAAAGGTATATATCCAGGGGATGTCAAGTTTTCGTAGCCCAAATAATAGAAAAGAAGTCAGACGAGAAACGACTAGAGAACATACCGGTTGTCAGAGAATTCCAGTCAAAGAAATTTCCAAAAGTTTTTCTGAAGATCTATCATGGCCTTCCCCTCCCGTTCGCAAGTAGAAATCCATATCGATCTAATTCCAAGTAGCGACACCTGCAGTCCCGAGCACCTTATAGATTAGATCCTTAAGAACTGGGATGCAAGGAACTATCTAACCAACTTAAGAATTATCAATCGAGTATTATCGACAAGTAAACTTGACCTTAGGGGAGCTCCTATCTTATTTTTTCCAAAAGAAAGATGGATACGTTTCAGAATGTTAACGATTACCGTGAGATTTGAATAAACTTTATCGAAAAGAAACATTACCTCATAAACCCATGATTGATGACCTTAATTTGAACCAACTTCAAGTATTGAGTATCCTACTCGAAGATTGACTTTAAGATCAGGGCTATCCATAACTTGAGAGTCAGGGATGAAGATAATCCCAAGACTGCTTATTAGAACAAGGATACGGACACTATGTAAATTCAAGTTGATGTTCATGTATTTAGACTAACGCGCATGCCTGTATTCATGATCTCATGAATCGTAGTGTGTAAAACCCATAAACTTAGATAACTTTGTTGCTAGTGTTTATCAATGAAATTCTCATCTACACTTGTAACAAATAAGAGCAACGCAAATCATCTTAGAATTAATCCTAGAAATTACCAAAAATAGAAGTTGTATTCCAAGTTCTCCCAAGTGGAGATTCCTGGATTCATATCGTGCAATTTCTTGGACACTTAATTGATAGTCAAGGACTTCATGTTGACCCCGCCAAGATTGAAGCAGTTAAGAATGGACATCTCCTACTACACCTACAAAAATACGTCAATTCTTAAAAGACCACCGGTTTAATATCAGAGATTTATCAAATATTTTCTCTCGAAAGAATTTGCAAAGTCTTTGACTGAATATAGAAACCAGAAAACAAGAAGTAAATCTGTGGCGGAAGACCCAAATCGTCTTTTTCAACTACTAAAACAGAAGCTATGTGAAGCTCCAATCTTAGCATTACCAGAAGGAAATGATGATTTTGTTGTTTAGTTGTGATGCTCCCATCAAGGTCTGGGAGCGGTGTTAATGCAAAGAGAGAAGGTTATTGCATATGCATCCCGACAACTTAAGCCTAATGAAGAAAACTATACCACTCATGATCTCGAATTAGGAGCAGTAGTGTTATATATATATATATATATATTACTAGGAAGTATTAGATAAAATAGACAAATGAAAACTTTTAAATATATGTAAGTATATACTAAGTTATAGTCTAGGCCAACCACCTAGTTCTCTATAACCTGTGGCTCTGATACCAATTTGTCACACCCCGCCAAGGCGGAATCGTAAGGCATGATCAATAGGCATCATCACAACACAAGGCGTCAAAATAGAGAAATACTAAATTAATTAAAATCCAATATATAAACGAAACAAAGTGTCATGATAACACCTACAACATTTATCATTCAAATTCATATAGTGCAACCAATCAAAACAAAACAAATGAACATAGATTCCGCAATGCAAGCCTATGGTCCAGCTGATTCCTCTTCCTAACTCTTCACACGTTTTGCTCACTTGAAAATGATGCTTAAAACGTCAACAAAATTGTTGGTGAGAGTTATAGGTTTAAGACTCACTTATGACATTGCGATCAACAAAAACAACATTTACGAACATATAAGCTTGGCTATTCTATAACAACATAAATTCACATTTATCTGGGGTGGATTATGCCCCTCCGTCCCATAATTATCTCCGCGCAAGACTAAATATCTCCGTGAAAGACTGAATATCTTCGCGCAAGACTGAATATCTCCACGCAAGACTGAATATCTCCGCGCAAGACTGACCCACTTGACTAGTTAATTCCGTTCGGGTCTCACAAAAGGTCATGTCATCCTCACATACACATGTCTTACCATAATTCATATCACATAGAAATAGCACATAGCAATCATATAGTTCGACATTTAAAAACACATATCATGGTTCATAATTCAAAAATAGTTTGCATCATTTCCATCCCAAAATATAAGTAAACAGTGGGACTGTAAAATTCACCTTGATGCAAAGCAAATCCAAACTCTTCAATTAACCTTGTAAATAATCTATACAAAACAATACACACATGTTACCATCGATTAGGTCTCTCACCCAAGTCGATGTAACAATCACAACGATGGATACTCTATACCTTATCTTGATTTAACTCATCTATATACTCTTCACAACTTGCTAACCTCAAGTTACCTTATAAAACCTACATTTCAACTTTCTGCATTTTATCCCGTTTTTATAGTCACAAGATGACTCTAAATAAAATACTAAAACACCTAATTAGTTCTTCTCCTTACATCCCATAGCTCCCCAATGAGTTGTGAGCTTCTATGATGTTATAAAAATTCAACATCACAAAGTGTCCAGAATTTGACTTGATTCGACCTTCAGAAAGTTTAGCTTGAGCAGACCCATTTAAACACTTAGGAAAATTCTATAAAAATTCTAGAAAATCATAAACATCATAAACTTGCTATAGTACAAAGACCATCAATTAAAAAGACGTTTTGATTTGGTTTTTGACCTTACAAATACAACTCAGAATCTGCTCCGAAAACTCAGTTTTGACAACGAATCTTGTTTGACTAATTTGACTAACTTCCACTCACTTTTAATTCATGAAACCACTTGGGTTGGAAAGTAGACTCTCTGTAGTTAATTTTAGGCTCAAGAAAATCAATAAAAGCTATCCGTATGACCGAGATATGGCTCTCGCAAGATGACCTAAAATTCTGCCCAGATTTCTATTCCGAATTTAGCATAATTAACCCTAATTAACTTACCCAAAACCCTAATTATTATCCCTAAAATGATTTTTGATGATCAAAACCTCTTAATTACAGATTATTTATAATAACCTAATCCATCCTTAATGATTGTTACGTTAAATAAAATCAATTGTATTGAAAAAATATATAAAACAACACCTAAACTTTAAAAAATCAAACCCTAAATTTTTTTTGTGGGTATTCTCTATTTTGATATTGTTCGACCAGCCAAGGGAAGGAGAGGAAAAATCAAAGTGATTTGGTTTAGGTTTGATTTGTATTTATAGGCCTTAAAAGATAATTACCAAAAACAAGTTGTAATCTAATTAGGATATCTTTTCCTTTTTCTTTTCTTTTACTAAAATTCATTTTTTTCTATTATAAAAAAAATTATATATTATTTACAACTTTAATACATATATTTTTAATTCTAGGTTAAAACATTTACTTATTTCGCTAAACCTTGAACTTTCTAACTAGATTTCTAACAAACCTTCATTTCCAATTATTTCTAAAAATGGAAATTACTCTAAAATTACTAAAATACTAATATAATACATATAATATGTATTATATATATACGTACACCTAAAAAAAAAAAAAAAAAAAAAAAAAAAAGAAAAAAAAAAATAAAAAAAAAAAAATAAAAATTTACGTACACGACATTTAAACTACGTAAATCTTCTAAATGATCTCGTTTCCATTTAATCTCATTTCAACTAGTACCATGATTCATAAATCATGTACTTCAATCTCATACACATATCTCTTACAAAACACATAAAACACATAAAGAACACACATAAATGCTTCAAATAAATTCTAAACAAACAGACCAACCGGCTCAAACTACGGTTGTCATACCTGGGGGGGAGCAAACAAAGATAGAGAAGGGCAAAAAGGCCATATCTTCAAGGGATGCTGAAGAAGAGAGTACAGAAAGTGATTCTGATGATGAGACAACACATGTGCCGTTCCACGGTTTAATCTCTAATGAACAGAATACAAAGTTTGACTTTCACTAAAGATGGAGAACATGTCTGTTGGTCCCACTTTAATAGATCGAATTCCTTAAGCTTGTATAAGGATTAGTTATATTAGATAAATCTAACACAACTATAGTAGAAACTTTGTTTGAATGTATTAAAGATTATGCGAAATCTAATCTTTAATATTAAGAAGAATTATCAATGAAACAGTAATTATATGAACATATAATTCAACAAACAAATGCTCCAATATTATTAATAATACGAATACTCTCAATATATTAAAGTTACAAAGACCTTGAAGCTATGATAATTCTATAAATAGACACCGTGTTGGTAAATATCAATCTCCTATGCCCTAGGACCTCATTATACACCAAGGAGTCCTACACTGGCTACATTACTTATTCTAAGAAAGTAATCAAAACTTTAAAAAAAATAAGTTATACATATCTTTTACACAAATAACTCATATAAATCACATAAGCAGTACTAACTAACTCAGCAGTACTAACTTCTTCACTAGCAGCATTAACTCCTTCAGCAGCATTAACTTTATACTAATAGTAGTAACTTTTGTACTAGCAGTAGTAACTACTTAGCAGTTTTTCTTCTAAGTCTCTTAGCAACACTAATATGCACTAGCAGTAGTAACTTAAACTAGCAGTACTAACTGTAGTACTACAATAGTAACTTTACACTAGAAGTACTAACTGTGTACTAGCAGTAGTAAACACTTAGCATTTTTCTTTAAAGTTCTTGAGCAATACTAACACAACTGAGCAGCATTAACTCTGGATATTAGACACATGTAATACTAGCAACATTAAGAAGGATTTTAATCCCAACAATTCTCCCTTAAACTTGATATTTATCTCCAAAATAATCAAGTTTCTTCATTTAAAGCTTCATCAACACCAGGAGGATGCTTCTAAACACTTCATTGATTCTTAAGATGTTTTGTGATCAATTTACACAGCTGATAAGCCATTTCACTTTCATAATCAATTTGAAACTTCTTTTCTAACATCATTGAAAGTGTAGGTGGTGTGTAAGAGGATACTTCTTCTCTACCAACATGTAAATCTGCATAACTGCACCTGCAAGAAATGTACTCCACAATAGTCATGACATCTTCATTCTAACACCTTTTTATCCGGTTTGGCAGCTTCTATTACTCTCTTCTACATGTGGTTCAAACATTGTCTTCATATCATTCCATAACAGATAATCCATGCTTTCCATTGGTCTTGTTGATCCATATCTAGCTTTTACCAACTTGTACAAGTCTTCCAAATCTTCCCTGTCAAAACTTTTAAGCATTTGACTAAAGATCATGTACATTTAAGACTTTCCATCATCTCTTATTATTTGATAATATCTTTTCTTTCCTTCTTTGTGGATCTTCCAGTCAACAATCCTTGGAGACTTAACAGCCAAAGGAATAGCATCAATTGTTACCTCTTCTTCATCTGGAATGATTTCCATACATTGTTTAAGCTTTGTTTTTTCTTTGTCATCATCCACCTTTTGCTTCTTTGAACTCTCTTGTTCCAACTCTTCTCCTGCTCTATTTGAACTACCTTCCACCAAGTCTATTCTGAAGTCAACAAATGTATTCACCCTCTTGAAAGCTCTGTCAAACATCTTCTGAATAGAATCAAAAGATTTGTTCTTCAAGTCTTTGAGCTTCTTTCCTTCCATATTCTTCAGGTAAGTACACATGATTTTTTTGAGCTTGGGTTGGTGGTTTGTTCCTTTGCTCTTCTGCTCTTTTAGCTGCAAAATGCTTTCTTCTTTTCTCTAAGAGTTGTTGAAATAATGTAGCCTTTTCTGCATCAGACAACACTTCTTGTTCTTGTGCTTGTAATATTTCAGCCAATTAATGATCAGCATCAATCTTTTCTTGTATATCATCCCATGTTTCAATCAAGGCAATATTGGATTCTTTTTCCTTTTCAACTTTCTCTTTTGCAAGTCTTTCTTCTTCATCATATTCAGCTTGTAGTTTTAAAGCAACTTCTTTATCAAGTCTGATTAGATCTTTCTTCTTCTTAGGCTTCACAGGTTCTTCTATCATTATTCCTTTACCCTTGTCTTGTGATTGTTGTGAATAAATTGTTGGTGTAGATTTTGTTGTTGTAGATTCACCTGGCTCTTGAAAAATAATCCCTTTAACCTTAGGTTTTGAAGTTTTTAATGCTTCAAGTGCTTAGGCCAAAGTATTTTCTTCAGTAGTTATTGTAACAGTTGTTGCAGCAGTACTAACTTGAGCAGCATCAACTACTTCTTTAACAACATTTTCATTTTGCCCTGCTACAAACACCTCTTTACCATTTAAAGCATCCACATCAAACATTTCTTTGTCAGCATCATCTTGAACACTAACTAGGGTAATATCATCATATGCATCAATAACATTAATCCTCCTCCCCTGTTTGGATGCATCCTCACCTAAAATTTCTTCATCTCCAGAGGATTATACCCTAGCACTCAAACCAACTTTGTATAGTCTCTTCAGCTTATGAGTTCTTGAACTTCTTTTCTTTTCAAGCTTTTTGACCCCTCCTTTTCAAACTAGCAATCTTATTAGCTTGAGTGGTCTTTGTCTTCTCCAAATCAAGAACCTTCTTTTGTAAATTGGTACATAGTTCTATCAATTCATTGAGTTTAAGTCTATCCTCATCACTTCGAAGTGTGTTACCTCTTGCGAGCAGTGAATCATTAGAAAGTTTAGATACATTCTCAAACCTAGTTTGAGCAATAGTATCCCCCATGGTTTCTTAGCACCTGGGACCACCACCTGAAGTAGTTCCTAGGGAACTAGATTCATTAGGTGTTGCCTTGTATCTGTCTTAGTTATGTTTACTAACTGTCTTGCTCTGTTTTTTTCTTTATTATTTTTGTTTTTTTTTTCTTCTAATTAAAGCAGTAGTGGCAGCCCTTACCAAACTGTCACCCAACTCCTTATGGACAGTTTTATCTGTAACATTGTCACTAGAATCACTAGGCTGAGGTACCTGAGTGTCTTTGTCTTTAGGACTTCCGACAAGTTTTTATGTTTTTAAGGTGAGAATGGTTTGAATAAAAGTGGTGTGTGCTAGGGATCATTTGAATGTAGAACCTCACCCAATTCTGATTGGTTTTGTACCACCATTGTTGGAAATAAAGGTGTTACTCTACCAGAAAAACCTTTTCCTACCCTTCTCATATTTGCAAAAATCTTTTTAGTGTGAGAGGGTGCAACATAAATTCTGTTATGAGTTGACAGATCACCAAGTTGTTGTTCCAGAAACACTTGTACAAACCTTGGATACATTAAAAATTTCCCAGACAAATTATCCAAGTTTCTAACCATACTTTCAAAAATGTATTTTGAAAAGTTGAACTTTTGGTTTGTTGCTAAATAGATAATGGCAGATGTCATAGTACTACTAAACTCATTCCATGCAGTAGTCTTTGAACTTAGACATTGTAGAATAGTATGAATCAGAAATTTCCATTGTGGAGAGAAGAATGGCTTATAAAAAGTGAGCTTCTGTGAAATTTTCTCATATCCCATCAATGCAAGTTGTTCAAAAATGGTAGAGTTTGGTAAACAATCAATACCTTCCTCATCTTCTAGTTTAAGATCTCTTCTCACAGATGCTTCAGAGATAATTATCTTCTTGCCATCTACTAGGGCATGCAATTGTACTTCCCCATTGATAGTTTTGACCACGCCAGTAGACCAGAATTGTTCAATGCAAGAGATATATATAGTGGGATTAACCGTTAATGCATATCTTATAGGTTGTGCATTCAGAAAATCCACAATTTGTTCAAACCCATCACTTTCTGCGGGTTTAGACAAAAATGCGACCATGTTATGAGTATCTGCAAACTTTAGGGTCGTCATTTGTGTTGGGTTTTGATGATGGATGATAAAATTGAGTTAGGGTTTGTGATTAGAGAGTTTACGAAAGTATGAAATCGATTAAATGACTGATTGAAACCCTTAATCGAAGTATTTATGAAAATACCCTCAACAACATTAACTTGAACCCAGCAGTAGTAACTCAGCAGTAGTAAGTGTATGCCTAGCAGCATTAACTTAGAACCAGCAGTAGTAAGTTATGCCTAGCAGCATTAACTTTGAGTCACCAGTATTAACTCCAATTCCATTCCAAAAAGCTTTTCCATCATCAATTTAACACTTTTCTTTGCTTTTCCTGCAAAATGTTAGTCCAAAAACCAAGAAAACACAAGCCATAGCAATTTTCACAATTATCACAGTATTAATTATACCTATCAGTATTAAGTATAACTATTAGTTGTAACTCAACAGTATTAAGTATAACCAACAGTATTAATTATACTTAACAACAGAAACTTTTAATGACATGAATAACAGTACTAATTCATACAAAACTTTACAAAAACATAAAGAGATAAAAGACTTTAAAGATTCATCATTCCAATACTAACAATCAAATATTGAAATCTACTTACATCAAAAGCTTTTGTAAGCAAATCTGCAACATTCTTGTCAGTATGGATTTTGACCATTTGAATCAATTTCTTTTCATTGCAATCTCTAATAAAATGATGTCTGATCTCTATATGCTTTGTTTTTTTAATGAAAAACAGGATTTTTAATTATGCAAATAGTATTGTTATTGTCAATAAAGATCTTGGTATGCATAAAATTGTACCCATAATCAAGTAGTTGATTCTGAATCCAAAGCACTTGTCCATAGCAACTTGAAGCAGCCACATATTCAGCTTATGTTGTGGAATTTGCAACCACTGTCTGTTTCTTGCACTACCATGATATTAATCTACATCTAAGGAATTGACAACCTCCTGTTGTAGACTTCCTATCCAAGCTTGCTCCAGCATAATCACTATCAGTGTATGCTACCAAATCAAAAGGAGAATCTTTTGGATACCAAAGGCCTAATTTTGGTTGACCTTTTAAGTACCTAAAAATCATTTTCATAGCATGAAGATGTGAAACCTTTGGATTGACTTGGTATCTAGCACAAGCACACACTGCAAACATGATGTCAGGTCTTGAAGATGTAAGATACATCAATGAACCAATCATTGACCTATACATATGAACATCCACTTCTTCACCATCTTCATCCTTGAGCAGAGGCTTTTGAGTTTCCATTGGTGTGCTTGCAGTCTTGACTTCTGTAAACCCAAATTTCTTTAAAATTTCATCAACATATTTATCTTGACTAATAAATATGCCATCCTTCTTCTGCTGCACTTGTAATCCCAAGAAGAATGTAAGTTCTCCCATAGAACTCATCTGAAATTTCTCATGCATCAACTTCTCAAATGCAATGCATAGCTCCTTCTTTGTTGAACCAAAGATGATATCATCCACATAAACTTGGACCAGTAAAATATCACCTTTGTGCCTTTTGATGAATAAGGTCTTGTCAATTTTCCCTCTTTGAAACCCATTGTCCAACAGATATGTTGACAAGGTTTCATACCAAGCTCTAGGAGCTTGATGTAGTCCATACAATGCTTTTTCAACCTTGTATACTCTATCAGGAAAGTCTGGATCTTCAAATCCTGGTGGTTAACATACATACACCTCTTCTTCAATCTTCCCATAGAGAAAAGCACTTTTTACATCCATTTGATACACCACAAAATCTTTAAATGAAGCATAAGCTAAAAATATACTAATTGCTTCAATTCTTGCAATAGGAGAAAAGACTTCATCATAGTCAATCCATTCTTCTTTTGTGTATCCTTAAGCAACCAATCTTGCTTTATTTCTTATTAAAATTTCCCTTTCATCCTTTTTATTCCTGAAAAAACCCATTTAGAGCCTATAGCCCCTTTTCTATTTGGTAAGTCCACTAAAGTCCAAACTTCTTGTAACTTGAATTGTAGAAGCTCTTCCTGCATAGCCTCTATCCAGCTTGGATCCTTCTATGCATGAATTACCTTTTTGGGTTCTTCCTATGATAAAAAGCAAGCGAACAAGCAGTTTTGAAGGTCTTTATGGTTTATTCTTTGTTGAATAGTACTAACAAACCCATGTTCCTCCAAATTCTTCGACATCTTTCTTATTTGTATAGCTGATTGCAAATCTCCAATCACTTGATCAAGAGGATGATCTTTATGAATTCTTATAGTTGGAATAGGACTGACTTGGATTGTTGTATCCAAATTGTTCATGTTAGCCATTTCACCATCATCTTCATCATCTCTTGAGAAGTCAAATATGCTATAATCTTCCAAAGCAGGCATATTTGGATCAAATGGAAGTTCAATGCTTGTTTTTCCACCAATAGCATTAACTTCATTTGTGCCAGCAGCATTAACATTGTTAGTGTTGTTAACATTATCTTCCTTCTCTTGATCATTACATTCACTTTCTTTTCTTGGATCTTCATCAACCTTCTTTCCATCATCACTTGAAGGTTTGAATCCATCATCATGAGAACTCTTTGGATCTTGGGAATATGGTAGACCTGCAGTCCATAATGGTAGCAAAATGTAATCTTTGATAGGTTCTGTCTCCTTTCTAGCTTGACCTGCATTATTACTTGTTTTTGTACCTGCAAAACCATTAGACCGTGTACATGCAACAATTGGCTCATAATTCATTATTCTTGTTAGTGCATAATATCAAATAGCCAATCTGGTCCACTACCTACAACATTAGGTGTACTCTCACTAAACCTAATATGCAAATTTTCTTCCACTATCATTATTCTACTTTTGAATACTCTAAAGGCAAGAGTATATGATAAAGAAACCTTCATCAGCCTTACCATCAACTTTGCCTAAATGATCTATGGTATTGAAAATGTTAACAGGACACCCAAGTGGTCTCATAAAACTTAAAGTTGGTGTTCTACCATGAAAAAGTTTATATGAGGTCTTGTTATGAGGCTTAACTACTAACACTCTATTTTCACTCTAATTTTTGCACTTAGCAAGCGTTTTAACTGCTTTTGCCGAAAGTAGTTGGCAACTTAGAATCAGCTAGCATAGTCCTAGCAGCCTTAATTAGTATCCTATTCCTCCTCTCGGCAACTCCATTTTGTTGAGGAGTTCTAGCTATACCAAATTGTCTCAAAATACCCTTCATTTCACAAAACTGATTCATTTCTCTGTCTGTAGAACTCAGTACCAGTTATCATATCTAATCACTTGACCTTGATGTGAATCTACTAGCTTTTGGATCCTAGTTATAAAGACTTAAGAATTTCACTAGTCTTATCATTAGTAGCTAGAAAAAAACCTGTAACCTACTGTAATCCTCGTGACAACTAGAATACATTTTCTTCATATGGCCTTTTTTCAACAAAGTTGGACCAAACAAGGTCATATAGGCAACAAGTAAAAGGAAAGGCTCTAATCTGAGTTCTCTGTTTTGTCTTAAAGAGGCTCTGTGCTGCTTTTCCTTTTGAACAAGATAAACATGTTTGATCATTTTCAAAAAGTTTGGATGGTAAACCTCTTACAAGATTTCCCTTAACTATTTATTCATTGTTTTAATATTTAAGTGACCTAGCCTTCTATGCTAATGTTTAGGATTCATCAGATGTGGCTTTGCAAAAAAGGCAAGTTAAACCTCCTTTAGGAACTCTGTGTGTGTTTTAAATTCCAAATATACATATCTGTTCAATTTATTAGGACAATCATCATCAGTTAACTCTCTGTCCATTCCGTCTTCATCCTTTAAACTTCGTTGCCTTTTGGAGATAAAAACTAGTACATTCAGGGTCATTAAAAAGAACACTATTCTTTTTATCACACATTTGTGAGACACTAAAGAGATTAAACTTTAACTCTCTCACAAAATACACATTTTCAAAATCTAGATTACCAGTTTTAATGGTACCTTTTCCTGTGATTTTCCCTCCTTTGGGGTTCCCTCCAAAAGCAACATATCCTCCATCTATCTCTTCATAGTCTGTAAGATAGGACATATTCCCTGTCATGTGCCTTGAGAATCCACTATCAATCACTCCTTGATCCTGTAAATCTATTTATGGATTGCCCTGCACATTAGATAGGAAAATCAGTTTCTTTTGGGGACCCAAGCCATCACTGACTTGGATCTGCCTTGTGCATCAACATAATCAAACTTTTTTAGGGTGATTGATGCACTGTTATGTTTAGAAACATGGTCTAAAACTTTATGCTTTAGTTTCCAAACCCAACAAGCCGAGGCCTTAACAGCATTAACTACTGCTTTTGGCCTAGCAGTATTAAATTTTTTACCCCTAACAGTATTAACCCTTTGATTAATAAGACTGTTTTTAAATGTTGTGTTATTATGAATGGGCCTCTTAACAGTTGAATGTGCTATTTTAGAAAGATATGACATTGGTCTAGCAGCATTCATTGTTGTTTTTGAGTGAGCAACATTAACTTGTCCAGCAGTATTAACTAATACTAATCCAAGTACTGCATTATAATGCTCTTGGAACTAAGTTTCTTTTTAGCACATGGATTGGAGTTTCTTTTTAGCAAAGTTTTGATGATTCACCCTTTGAGCATTGTTCCAAACAGGTTTTACCATCCTTTGATTTTGAAACTGTTTTTGATGGTAATTGCAATCAACCTGCAAATGATCAAAGCTTCCACACACATAACAAGCCTTATTAAACATCTCAAAATTGCTTCCTAGTTTTTGAGACATCATATTGTTCCAATTTCTTTGATTGCCTCTTGGACTGTGAGTGTTTTGCCTATGTTGCTCAACTTGTTTAACAGTTTTCCTAGTAGTTTTTTCTTGTTGTTTAGATTTGACAAACTCTTTCTTAACAATACTAGGCCTAACTATTTTCTTTTCAGTTTTATAGGCATGGACATCCTCTTCCTCACTATCTAACACCCATTCTTTAATAATTAGGGCATCATCATTCTTCCTAACTAACTTAGGCTCTTCTTTACTAGATATAGCTTTATAGTTCTCAACTACATGCTCATTAACAAACTTATCTAAACTAGTAAAAGACAAGTCAGGTGTTGAAGGCATGAAATTTCCTGTGTAGGGAGGTGGAACTGCATTATAATTTTCATAGCCTAAACCTTTCTTGCAATTGTCAACTATCTGACACTCTATGAGCTTGTTTAAACTTTTAGATGCATGTTCAAATTTATCTACATTAAGTTGAATGCCATCTTTTTCTTTTTCAACTATGTCAAGCTTTTTCCTAAGCTCTCTAATAGTTATTTCTCCTATATGAATTTCAAATTTTAAGCCCTTAATATCTTGTAAATAAATAGACTCATTTGCTTTATAAACTTCAAATTTTCTTCCACATACTCTAAACATGTCTTATAAGCTAGAACCATTAACTCAGATTTCTTTAAATCTTTTAATAGTTGATCATTTTGAGATTTAAGAAGTTTAACTGTTTCCAAACAAGATTTTGAACAAATAGAATCATTGGATACCTCTAAATCAGGACTTGAAGATGAGAAAGCCATGAGTGCATAATTAGGCCCTTCCTCTGCCTGATTACTCCAGTCATATCCAACAAGACCATCACATGACACCAAAGCTATAGAAGTAGATGTTTCCACAGGCACACTCCTTCCTGAGCTTTCTTGTTCTTGTTGTCTTGATTTCTTAGAGCTCTGCACTCCCTAGCAAAATGTCCCCTCTTATGGAAGTTGTTGCACTCCACTTTGGACTTATCAAAACCAATAGTCTCATTGCCATTAACAGTAAGCTTCCTTCTTGTATTCTTCAAAAACCTTCTAACCCTTATAGTTAACATGGCCATTTGCCATTCTTAAATCATCTCTCATGTTCATCTGATGGATATGTTTTGCAAGTTCCTCATGTACAAAGTTGAGGACTATTTGGTTGACTGAGCAAAGGAAATACACAAATCACAAATCACTCATGTTATCAATATTGTAGAAGTGTCAACAGCTCATTAACTTGAGTGCTAGCATCTAGAAATCTTATGAGCAGGTATTAACTGCTTGTGTAGTATTAACTGCTCCTTAGTGTTGCTAGTGATGTTATTTGAAGAGGACATATAATCCTTGTTTTTGTGTTGCTGAACTTGAGCTAGACCTCCCTTTAAACTTTGGGTTCATGCACCCTGGAGGTTCGTTGAAAAGATCATCCATGCTCATTGTATCCAAATCAGCTTTATTCCTCCACACAACAGCATGTGTGTTCCACTCAGGTGACAAACTTCTTAATAACTTTTGATTAACATCTTCTTGTGAAAGCTTTTCATCTAAAAGTTCCAACTGACTTACAAGATTTTAAAGCCTATCAAAAGTTTGATCAAGCATCTCTGAGCTTGGAGCAGTAAAGTTTTCATATTGCTGCTTTAAGGGATTCCTTTGAGTCTTTCTTGTAGCTGCATTCCCACCAAATCTCTTTTCATTAGCTTCCAGCAACTTCTTAGCATCCTTTATAGAGTTAAACTTTAACAAATGTTCATTGTGACTATCGATCATTAAAGTACTTCTAGCTTTCACCTCTAATCTTCTCTGAGCCTGATTGCAGTTTTACATACATATAAAATAATATACTTATAGAGAAATTAAGGAAATCCCCAAGTAACCCTTGGAAAATTCCACTCACAAAGATATATATAAAATACGTATATTAAACCGGGTAAATATGATCACCCGGGTCGTTTCCCCAACGACTAGTGAAATTGAAACCACGTTCTAGTTCGGATTCTGATTTGAATGAACAAATTGATGATTTGGTTTCTAGAAATTAAAGCCCTAATTTTTAACTTTTAATTAAAAACTAATTAAACTAATTAAAATCTAACCCTAATTATTAATCAAAATTAATTAAACTAATTAAGATAAAACTTAAGGACTAATTGTGCAAAAAGGAAAAGGACTAACGGGAGAACTAACAAACTAACGGAGGACCAACTTAGTAAAATTCTAAATTCGAAAGTTACACTATCTACCCTGAGAATCTACCCCGATAACAAGCTAAGGCCCGAATTAAGGTGAAATTTGAAAAGTGCTTAAAATTAAAAACTCAAAGAAGCAAAGTTGTAAAGGAAGCTAGGGAGAACAATTTTAACAAAAGCACTAAGGTCTGAAACTCAAAGATAAGCTCTATAAGAGCTTATTTCTAAATTGATTACAGAAAGTGAGGTTTTGAGCTTATTTTCACTTAAACAGCCATAAAATTCTCAAATTAAGCTTAATTCTAAAAAGGAAAAGTGATCTAGAAAGCTTATGATGTGCTTAAACTAGAAATGCAAAGAAAACTAAGCTAGAAGTGCTCTTAAACTAAAGAAATTAACCAAAAAACAAGCAAACTCAAGAAATAAGCAAGGAAACACTAACTTCAAATAAGCTAGAGAACTTAATAAGCTAAACTTGACTTTAAAACTTTAAGGACTTATCAAACTACTTATTATCCATCTAAATAATCTATAAATTCTAGACTTATAAGCTAATTTAACAAGTTTAGACTCTACTTAAGTCCCTTCAGGCTTTTTATGACTTGTGACAGCTAAATTAAACTAGGAAAATAAGCTAGAAATTGCAAATTAAGACTTAAAATGTATTAAGCTCTATTAAAACTTAAATTCTACTAAATTTGATAAGCTAAATCCTAAAATAACCTATCTAAAATTAAGATACTGAACACAGCAACGTACTATACTGAGGTTGTACGCTAGTGTAAAAGGTCAGCAGATACTTTCACTTGAAACTACTGCTGGGATTGCAATTGTTTTTAAGAACAAAATAAGCAATGAAATAAGCTAAATAATGAAAACTAAAACTAAATTCTTTGATAAGCTTATAAAACTAATCTTAATCCTTCGGAATTTTAAAAGCTTAAAATCTAAGCTATCAGTACTAAATATAGGTATAGTACTGGTAGTGGTAAGGCTCCTGCAGTTACTATAACTGAGGTTAGTAACTGCTAGTGCATAATCAGTAGTGCACCTAAAACCAAACTCCCTTTTTAGACTATGACAGATTTGAGAATAATTTTTAAGAGAAATCTACATGAACAATAAACTTAAATACCAGATAAAAATTAGCTTAAAACAAACTTAACAATCATGATTAAACAACTGAATAAGCAGAATTCTAAGATCTTAACTAATTAAACTAATGTTTTTGGATTTTATGAGTATTTATGACAGAAATTAATAACTAATGATCTATAACTATTTAAGCAAAAACAGATAAGGATAAACAACTAATAAGCAATATAAGAGATATTTAAACATTAATAAGCAAAGAGAATAAGCAAATAAGCAATATTAAGAATATAAGCAATAACTAAGCAATTAAAACTGAAATTAGAGAAGAATGAAAAGAGAAACTTACTTGATCCTTTAGCTAAACAAAAGGAACCAATTAAGGCAGCTACAAGCTCCTTAGCTTATTAATAAGCTAAGGTATAAGTCCTTGGGATCTCTTCCAAGTTAAGATCCCCTTCCAAAAAGCTCTAATCCAATTAGATCCATAATAGATTTAACTGATTTAAGGTTTAAGTAAGATTAATTCTGAATTCAAACAGCTCTATTTCAGCTTATAGACTGAAAGAGCTTTAAATGAGCTTATTAGCTTATTGAGATAATATGACTTAAAATGAGAGCTTAGAAAACGAGATTTAGAATACTAAACACTGAATTTCATTAATTAAAGAAACTGATTACATTACTAGAAAAGGAGATTACAAAAGCATTTAAGTACAATTACGAAATTAAGCTAAAATTTTACTAAAAAGAAAGATAAAAAAAAGACTCCTTGTGTGTGTGAGAATGAGGCCTATTTATAGGTCCTGAAAGAAGCTTCTAGGATCCTTAGCCCTGCTCTCCAAACTTTCAATCCTGGCCAATCATTTCTTCAATCATTTGAGCTTCATTTGTAGCCGTTTGATCAAAATGTGGACACCTGAAGATTGCCAGCGTGTCATTCCCTTGATGTGACGTTTGTGCTAGTTTTGTGAGTGAATTTAGCACAAAACCCACATAAACTTGTGCTTCTTTCATTTGTCTGGACGCTGGCTCTTCTTGAGAGAAGGTTAATGAATCCTTTGATAAAGACTGATTTGTCCCTTCATTTGTGATGTAGACCTCTTGAATTGACTTAAGCACCCTTTAATTTTGATTTGCCCCCTTGTTTTACCATGGGGTGAAAATGGGGAAGACGATGAATAGTAAATGTGCTTCCCGCCTATTTTTGGGACAGTTAAAACTGTTGATCTTTGGTGAGTTTGCACAAATGGCCCTTGTCTTTCTTTTCTCTCTTTCAAGTTATAAATAACTTTTGGAAATTGCAAGATTGGTCCTTGTGTATCATAAAAGGAAAGGGCTAAGTATTGGGCTTGATATTTTTGGCTTCGGCTTTGTACTCTTCTGATTCTCGTGTCCGTGCTTGCTCGTTTTTTATTGTAATTTTGTGATTTTTGACTTATCCGTACCTGCATACACAAAACACAAATACAAGCATATTTTTGCCATTTTTGGTCTGTTTTGGGTTTAATTGGGTTATTTTAGGTATAAATGGATATGTGTATTTTACACTTATCAAAATTCCCCAAACTAAACGATTGTGTGTCCTCACGCAATATCACATGCCTTATAACCAAATACCTCAAAAATTCCCCAAACTAAACCTTTGAAAAGTAGCAAAGATTTTTGTTGAGAGAAAGATAAGAGATCACAAGTTATAAAACACCCTAATTCCTATTTTCAAAGATTTTTCTCTTTTTATGATTTTTCTTGATAATTAACTTCCTAACTACAACTTATTTTTGTGTTGATATGATGTATTGTTTTCATTACCTCATTGGTAACTTTGAGGATCATAGAACAAAAAGCACAATTAAGTGTCTAAAAGATAACTTCATCATCCCCGATTTTTCACTTTTCCCATGCTAAGCTTAAAAACAAGATCATTGTTAAATACAAGTCATGATACTAACACTACTCATAAATACTAATTGTGTACTTACTTTTCCTCCCGCAAATCCTACTTTTGTATCTCAGGATTTTACTTAAGTCATATACCCGAAGGCTCTTTAAGACTTTTGTTTCGATACTTATTAATTCCAGAAATAAAGTGTACTGGTAAGAACGCAATAATTAGCTCCTAGCCCTTTTCAAAAGATTAAATGCAATCATGATTAAAGTCATTCGAGGGCGCCAAAATTTGGTTTATTAGGCTACTTAAGCAAGGCAACATTCATGTCATATAGCCCTAAGGTTCTTAAGATATGAATGACCAATTCATTTGCACCCATATACCCACTTAGGCTCTTTAGGACAAACAAGACCAAAAATTAAAGCAACATTATTAAACCTTAGTCCTTTAGTAAGGCTACAACATCGGCCACGCCTCCGACAAGATGTAGCAAACATATTTCGACTTCGGATTATATAAGTAAAAACCGGTGCCTTTTATCTCGAAGCCACATCGATAGCGAGTCGACAAGAGGTTATTCTACTTATTATGACACCGGACTCTACCTTATATGAAAACTCCAACATCGGCACAGCCTAGCATGATGAAGTTAAATCTGCAGAAAGAATACTTATTTATTAATATTTTTGCATTTTTAAGCCAAATTAAGTATCTCTGTTGTGTACTCATCCTATCAAAAAGGAGCATTAAGAAAACTTCTATTAATAATTATTAACCAAAAAACCATACAACTGTTTTTATTAACATTATATAAAGTGTGTGAAAACAAGCTATTGGGATGAAAAAGCCACAATTAATACATATGAGCTTAAATGAAATTCCGACTATCTAGTTTTTAATGTCATTGACTTGATAAATAACAAATCATTTCTTGTTCTTTGTATTTAAACAATCATCTTATAGAAAGAAATTCGCAAATACTTATGCTATTTAAAATTCAAACGCGGCATATTTTAAAAATCTACTTGAGATTAGCACAAGTCTTCATTTACTAATGATTACAAGTCTAGCATGTTTAAAGTCTCTACAATGAGACTAGCATTAAACTTTCCTAATCTTATTTGTTAAGGAAGAAAGCTAGAACTCAACACGTACGATCGGGTCAAAAATTACTTCTTATTTTACCAGCGGAAAACCTTACATTTTTGTCTAAACAGTTTTTTTTTAATTTAAAATTTTTGCTATTTTTTGTGGGTATAATCGGGTACTGTGAGAACAAAACAATAAGCAAGGCAACATCAAAATCGGACTGATTCCCTTCCCCAAATTAAACGAATCATTGTCCTCAATGTTAAGGTCGGCGTCTCTACGTAAATCTAAGCCGTTTTAATGAAGTATGCAAAGATAAACGTTAATTGATTATGATGAAAAGGATATGGATCTCCCCAAACTAATTTCACATAAAGGATGAGAAGCTCGAGTAGAACGTGATAAATCATCCAGACACGAGAGGCTTCAAAGAATTTATTGGGTGAATCCTGCAATAATCACAACAAGCAAACAACAAACAGCGAGAAATCGGAAAGAGTACAAGCCTCTCTCAACACAACACATTTGATAATAGAAAGAAAATAGAAAGGATAAGCATGGGGTGAACTCCCATGAAGCGGCTTGTTTTTGGTCACCGAGTCGCAAGATCGACTCGATCCTTGAATTTAGTTGTCCTTAGGGAAAGTCTGGAAGTCCTGGATAACCAACGGTGGTGTATCCCCTCCATAGTAGTGCTTTAAACGGTGATAGTTGACTTTGAAATTAAAACCATCTGTATGAGACAACTTGGCAGTGCCATAAGGATAAACTTCGGTGATTATGAAAGGTCCGGACCATCGGGACCTGAGCTTTCCGGAGAAAATTTTAATCGGGAGTGAAAAGAAGGACTTAACTTGATTACCAACATTGAGATTCGTTCTTAATCTTGGATCATGTAGCTTCTTTGTCTTTGTGTCCTTGTAGATTACGAATTCTCGTAAGCTTGATCACGAAGCTCGCTAAGTTCATTAAGCTGAAGCTTTCGATAATCGCCCGCGGTCTTTAAATCGAAGTTGGCATGCTTAAGAGCCCAATACGCTTTGTGTTCTAGCTCAACTGGTAAATGACATGCTTTTCCTTTGAACATAACTTTTATGGGGTAATCATATCGGAGTCTTATAAGATGGTTCTGAATAGCCAATAAATGCTTCTTTAAGTTTGTCGGACATGAGGGCACGGTTTTCTCCCGGACCGTCCTCCCAAAAATTCTTTTGAGACCTTCGATTCGTGACTTCAACTTGACCACTGTTTTGAGGGTGGTATAGGAGTCGAAAAGACGTATGGGTGGACTACCCCATATTTAGACATAAACTTTATCAAATTGTCGTTACAAAATACGGTCCCTCGATCGCTTATGATTGCTTTTTCCTCGGAGCACCGAATCGGGAGTAATAAAGGATGTTATGAACTTAACACTACCTTGCTCATTGGTAGGGAGCGCTTTCGCTTCAACCCATTGGAAAGATAATTCGACTGACTACTAGAATATAATTTAGTACCAGATGACGGAAAAGGTCCCTAAAAATCAATTCCCCATCAATCGAAAATCTCACAAACTTGGATTGCAATTTGAGGCATCTCATCACGATTGAGAGATTTAGCCTTGTTTTTGACATGATCACATAGATTTGACAAAATTCGTTAGGCATCCTTAAACTGGTTTAGGCCAAAAAGAAGAAACCGGCATTCAAAAACATTCTTGGCGGTAAAGTTGGCTCTGTGTGTCCTTCCGGTGGGTCCACTGTGACAAGCTTCGAGAATTTCGAGTGCTTCTTTTGCCATCTTCCACACCTTCGGATTATTTGATTCCGACAGTCTGAAAAGAAAAGGGTCATTCCAAAAATAATGTTCTACATCTTTAAAGAACTATGTTTTTCTCTTTGATGTCGACATTCCTTTTTTAATGAATTTCCCGCGTGGTAGTTGCAAATCGGCAATACCATAACGGGGTGGTCCTTTGGTCTTTGGAAGTTTAAACAACTTAAAGGTCTATAAAGATAAGTCTCGGTAATCTCTTTTGGATCAAAAAGCCTTTGTAAGGGTTTTCAAGACTAGTGAGGTGATAGCGGCTTAGTTTCAGTCTTTGGTATCGATAACCTTAAAATCAAATCCTGAAGAAGTAAGACCCAGACGAAGCAATCTTGCTTTTTGCATCTTTTCATTTGAAGAGATTTTTCAATGCGGGAGTGATCCGTATAACAACACTCTTGTTCATGATTAGATATGATCGAAATCTTATCGAAAGCATAAACAACTGCAAGCATCTCCTTCTGGTTGTTGTATAATTTGTTTTTCTGCTTCAGTCATTTTTTTCTTTCGCCGTAATGATTTGGTCGGAAATGCTTCTCAATCCATTGCCTAGCGTATACGCACCTATTGCATAATCCACACTTGCATCGCACCTGATCTCAATAGGTTGTCCCTATAATTTTGGAGCAATGAGGTAATTGGAAGATTCGGTCAATTTCTTTTTCTATGTTTGAGAAGGCTAGATGCGATCTTCCAAAAAATGAAAAGGAGTGTTCCCTTTTCTAAAAGATGGTCTTGCGGCGAGAGATTTTGAAAAGTCTTTGATTAAATCTACGATAGACTCCAGCTATTGCCCGAGAAAGAAAACTTCGAATTCCTTTGACGGTTGTTAGGTGAGGGAAGCTTGAGGGGGAAAAAATTACATCATACTTTGGGCCTTATCGACTTCAATTCCTTATTCTATGAGATCTTATCGTCCTAAAATCAATGCCCTTCTTTAACCATGAAATGGCTCTTTTCCCAATTATTTGTGCTAATTTGGTTGGTCTTCATCCACCTTTTAAGCATTTCTATCTAAATTAGCAAGTCATGGAGGAAAAAGAATCTCCAAAAATCTTGAAAAATCGTCCTATAAAAACTTCCATTGTTTTATCATAATATCATGACAATTAGGCCATCATACAACGTTGGAAAGTTCCGGGTGCATTGCACAAACCGAAATGGCATTCGAAGGTACGCGGAAAGTTCCGTTATGGGCACGTAAAAGTAGTTTTCTCTTGATCTTTTAGATAATTGGGATTTGAATAATACCCTGAAAAACCATCTAAGAAACAACTAAAACTCATTACGGCTATCGTTCTAACATTGGGTCCATGAAATGGTAACGGAAAATGGTCTTTACAAGTTGCTTCGTTTAAACTTAGATAATCGATGCAAAACTCTCCATCCTGTGACCTGTGACTAGTCTTGTAGGCACCAGCTCATTTTCTTCGTTTGTGACAACGGTCATACCACCTTTTTTAGGAACACAATGGACTGGACTAACCCATGGACTATCCGAGATTGGATAAATCAATCCTGCGTCAAGAAGTTTTTCTACTTCTTTCTTGATGACGTCATGGATTTTAGGGTTAACCCTCCTTTGATGTTGGACTGAAGGTTGGTAATCATCTTCTAAAAGGATTTTGTGTGAGCAAAACTCTGGATCTATGCCTCGGATATCAGAAAGTTTCCAAGCAATTGCTTGTTTTCGGTTTTTCAAAACATTAATGAGTGAGGTCTTTTCTTCTTGGCTCAAATCTTTTGAAATTATGACTGGAAGCTTGTTATTTTCCTCTAAGAACGCATACTCGAGATGCGGAGGTAACTCTTTAAGTTCGACTTCGGGAATTTCATCTTTTGGTTCATAAGAAGCAGCATATTCGAGAGAAGACTTCTTTGGTTCAACGACTTTAAGATCTCTTTGATTTTCTGGAAAGTAATTACCTTGGTTTGGTAGAGGAGGTAATGGTTCACTATTGAGGAGTG
>BQNB010015931.1:0-72426 GCA_026074375.1 Tanacetum coccineum
CAAGTAAGGGCATTCCCAATGAAAGTGCAAGTAGCAAACTTAACTTGGTTCTCTGGAGCACAGTTGCTTATGTGGAACACTAATTCCATCTTTTCAAACCATTGGGATAACATAACTACCCCTTCAGTACCCTTGAAGTTAAGTGGGTGACAGTTCAGGAAATATTTGTACGTACACTCACGCGGAGTGCACGTAGCTCCTCTGGTTCCAGTGCCAGAATAGTGGCTTCCATCGCCATGACCATTTGTGCCGTTTCGAAGAGTGTCATGGTTAGCAAGTGCCGCGGAAAGTCTGTCAGCGACCAATTGCTCAACAGCGGCAGCAGTCATTGGGGCAGCAGCCGCAACAGCAGCATCAGCAGTAGCTGCAGCAGCCCTTGCAGTTTTTGTAGCAGCAGAGGTTCTTTTTGGTGGCATATTGTTCTAGATCACAGCAATAAAACATGTGAGTTTTCACAAACATCACAATATGACATGGGTACAATATATAACAAGATCACATCACACAGTGATTATATAACATGACTGGGATCACAACACATCACAGAATTGAGATCAACATAACATAATACAACATCTCATATAGTTGGAAAACATACATGATTTGTTCGATACAAGAAATAAAAAATACAGGTCCTACTACCGTGCTAGTGTTGACTCCCTCGAGGGTCACTGGTGCAACCTCCTCGGCAGTCTCTCTCAGGTCTACCCAAGTATCTCTGATCCCATAGCCGACTGCCTCGGCTCTCTGTCATCTGGCTTCGGCATCCAGAGTGCCGACAAACCCATAATCTACCCTACGACCTCCAGTAGGCCTAGGGACAGCAGTCAAACTCTCCCATACCTCATATCTCGATGCGGGAATAGTAAGACATAACCTCTTACGAGGTGGTAGTTCGGCCTCGGGAATATCCTCCCTGTGGTCGACTGGTGGTATGAACAATGAGTCTGGTAGTAGTGGTAGTGGTGATGATGGTAGAGGTGGTAGTGGAGGTGATGGTAGTGGTAATGTTGCGGGTACGGGTGGTGGTAATGGTGATGAAGCTCTCAATCTACCCATGGCAGCTCTGAAGCCTGAGGGTGCACGCACATGGTTAGGGCTACCATATGGGTGAGGTAATCTAGGAAGTGGTGATGATGGAAGTGCAGGTGCAGCTAAACACCTAGCAAGGCGTTCCTCTGCAGAGGGTGGTGATAATGAGATGAGTGGTGAGGGTGGTGGTGTAGGTAAGGCAAGAAGTCTCTTGACCTCCTCTTCAGGTGGCAATAGTACAGGTGCCTCTGGTCGGATAGATATCTTAGTAGTGGTACGACATGCTGGTGGTGATGGTGGTGTAGCCGCAGACTCATCGGTCCCAAACGGCTCTGTCTCCTTAGAATGATCAACAACAGGTGCAACAACAGAGTCGGCCAGAGCCAGATGCTCCTCCTCCTCCTCCTTAGAAGCCTCCTCCTCCTCAGAAGCCTCCTCCTCCTCCTCGTCATCATCAGAGGGGTCATCATATCATCGTCACTCATCAGCTGGATAGTCCACTGGACCATCCTCAGAGTCCTCTTCGGGATCCTCCTCGGGATCCGAGTCAGCAACGTAGCCTGGAGATAAGGCTATAGATGAATCAGCAATAGCATACGGCTGATCTTCTATGGGAACCTCCTCATCGGATGGGGCCAAGTACTCGGGGTACTCTGGTTCTGGGTAATCTGGCAAGAGCGGTGCCTGCTCTGGCTCCTCAGGGCCAGGCACGTAGTCTGGTGGTGCCGGTGCAGCCTTTGGTGAGTCGGGCTCCTGGAGTCTGAAGAAGTCTACAGCCCAAGCTAGCGGCGGTCCCATGCGTGATAATATAGACGTATATGTAACCTCGGATGATGCTGAATCCGATGACATGACTGTATCTGTAACACTCAAACAGAGTTTACATTAGTACATATATAAGACTGATAATAATATACTTAATATATCATAAACACGTATGAGAACCATGCAGCATCTAGTATAACCAACTAATGCAACTCGATAGTGTATGTCATGTATGCATCTAGTACAGTTACTAATGCAAACAACTAGTATGTGTATGTCCCGTGAAAAACTTATTATTATGATGCAATGTTTGAAAACGGTTATAGTCTAAGTAAAAACCCATTTGACCGTGATTCTATACCTTGGCTCTGATAACCATCTGTAACACCCCCAAATTGGGTCGTAGCGGACGGAATTGATGTGTATCCGGGGGTGTTACATTACAGATCAATAGCACAGATATGAGAAACTGACCTCAAAAGAGTCATTTTTAAAACAACGATACATTGGATTTATTGAAATTGTTTGGTACAAAGCAAACAGCTTATAGTTTAACATTTGAATAATGATTCTAGTTTCATAACAATCGTCCCGAAATATAATGACTCCAAATCTTTATGCATGACACCCAAAAGACTATCCCAATGTATCCTGTGCACCTCGTGCATCATTGACCTGAGAAAAACATGCTTAAAACGTCAACATAAAGTTGGTGAATTCATAGGTTTATGTAAATGAAATGTAGGACCGTAAGATTTTCAAGTGTATGATAATGCAACATATGCAAATATCACAAAGTGATTACGTTTCCCTAAGCTCATGACACGAAGCTCAACATGTATGAATGCAATATAATTATTACCATGTTGCCCGTGATGATGTTCTAACCCGCAACATCCTGAATCCGACATGGTATACATCCGTTGGTTCACTCCGTGACACCAGTGAGAGCTACTCACCCGGATGGGGATGTCAATCCCAAATAGATCTATTTATAACATTCGCGCTTACAATCTAGTAATTGACAGTTATGATATGGGCTCAAGGGTTATCTGCTACTTAGGCAAAACGTAAATCATGATTAAATGTACAACTTACGTCCAATTTGTACAACAAAGCATGTTTCTTACCCAAAGATATAAACAATTTATCAAAACTAAGTAAAGTGGGCAATGAATACTCCCTCTGCAGGTAGTCCTTGCAGTTGCAATTGACTCTGGTATAGGATTAGTACGCCGTCAAATACCTAAGTAAATACGGTACGTCTTAGTCCATCACTTTAGAGTATGACACATAAGTAAATTTCATGACAATGCTTAGTTTATTTAACTCATTATATGTATACTATTATCACTGGTGGTAATAAGTCCATTAAAAGAATAGTTGATTTACTCGTTTACTCTCGGAAACGAATAGTTGGTAATAACTCATTATATGTATACTCGTTTACTCGTTTACTCGTTTAATCCCTTTATGATGTTTAGTTATAATTACACTTTTATCCACTTCATTCAAACGCACTCCTTAAGTTTGAAATGAGTCAAAAAAGGGTCCCTAGATTTGTAAAATTAATATTTTCAGTTTACACCTTCTAGTTTACATTTTGACACATTTAGTCCTAAATTTTGTAAAGACTACATTCTTAACCCGTTTAAGTCCTAACAAGTGGCTATAGGCTCTCCTTAATTCCAATAAGCCATATAAGCTATTTAAGCTTGCAAATAAGCTCGGATGAGCTTATTTGGGTCTTATTGGGGCCTTAAAGTCCATTTAAAAAGCCCGATAACCATTTTAAGCTCATAAAACATTTCCAATTTGGCGTCCATTCTCTATAATCAAGTTTTATTAAGTCTCTCAATTAGTATATAAGCTGTTTAGAGCTTATAAATAATCCGTGATCCCTAATGGGCCTATTGGGCCTTATGTGCTATTTCAAAAATAGGCTAAAAAAATCCAAATAAGGTTTGATTCATTTACACTAGTTTCCATCGGTTCGTGTTCACTTTTAATAAGTCGCATAAGCTTATTTAGCTTATAAATAATCCACGTCCCCATGGTGGGTTGATGGGCCGCTAAGTGGGCCTCGTAAATGGGTAACGAGCCCATTTAGCTCAAAATTATTCTTAACAGGCAACTAGTGTAAATTTGGATTATTATATCATACTACTATAACCCTTAGTAACTAAAGCAACATTTAATTTGACTCCTCACAACTTGCATGTCAAACAGTAGGTATGTCCTATGACATATATTCGTTTCGTCTTTCGTCAAAGACGCGGCTAATGCATGCTTCCTTTTACGAGCAACAGTTTTAGTTAACGAAGTATATGTTGCAAAATATGTATTCATGCATGTGTCTAGCTAAGTTAAACATTTTTATCCTCACAACTAACCATAAATGTCTCTTAACACAAGCTGTTATTTGACACACGAAGTTATAAGTGCTCGCGACGAACAGGGTCGTAAACCATGCACATCCGCGTCCTTGTGGCTTATGCCACGCATGTATGTCGGGGTTAAAGAGTCGAGTTTTCAAGGTCGTTCAAGCCCATGAGTACGTGACATGCATGGTTGGATCCCATGCAGGTTCACGTCCTTATGACACACATGAACCAAACGTGACCCATTTTGCTTATATGTATAACTAGAAACGAATACGAAATATAAAAGTGAATCGAGAGGAGGTCTTACAATGGTCCTAAGAATTTGCGAGAGGTGAGTAAAATGCTTATAACCAACCGTAAGCACCCTTAGCTTTCAAAAGCTTTAACCAAACCGAATCCTTAACTCGTTCTTTATCGACCCACCTTGCTTGTAATACCCCTTTACTTGTAATTACTGATTGCGAATTTAAACAAACCGAGAGAAGGGTCTGGTGTGATGTTTTTAGGCGTTGGGTATGTGACTTCAGAAGGTAACAGTGAGAGTATATGATAGTTGTGAGCTTGAGAAACACTAGTCCAAGATGTCCTTATATACTCAAAAGAATGGCATGCATAGTGTTGTTTCCTGGGGTCACGTTCGTTTGCCAAGCCATTTCTTGCAAAGAATATCTTGGTCTTAACATAGTCAATGAACATGGAATAAAAGTTGTTTACTGTTTGTGTTGTGTGGGAAGCAACATTTGGAGAAATGGCAGCCATAGGTTTCACGTGGGGTTGAGGTGGTTATAAAAATAGGACAATGACTTTATTCAATGGATAATAGAGTTAAGCTAGGGATAGATTTGTATTATTTGTTCTTTGAACAATTCGGCTGAAGAGCTAGGAGTAAGGGACACCCATTGTTTTGTAGGCTAAATTGTAGGAACTTTTATTTTATGGTTACTCTAATTTCCCTATATTTACATAGTAAATTTTCTTTTGTAGTTTGTTTTTAAAAGCTTCTATTTAATCTAAATAATCAAACGTGATCAATTAACTTGTCTTGATGGAAAACATGAACCCATTGACGAGTATAAAAGGTTCAAATAAAATTCTATTAGGTTTAGGTTTACTTAACGACAACGATTAATGTTCGCACCATTTTATTAATGAGATTTATACGAAAGTAACCACATGATCCTGGTAAATAAAAGAAAATGTATAAACTAGGATCGAAATATGACCTGAAAAACACGGGGTGTTATAGTCTCCCCCGGTTAGATGAGCCTTGTCCTCAAGGCTTAAGACGTTGTAGTGGATGAAGATGCCCGATTTGTGAAGAGATGTGGGTATTTCTTTTTGAAGGAATCTTCCCGTTCCCAAGTGAACTCAGGACCTCTCCTAGAGTTCCAGCGAACCTTAACGAGTGGTATTCGGCTTCGCTTTAATCGTTTGATTTCCCGTTCCATAATTTCAACGGGCTCTTCCACAAATTGGAGTTTATCATCAATATGTAGTCCTTCTAATGGAACAGCTAACGGTTCGTCGGAATAACATTTCTTCAAGTTGGATACGTGAAATGTATTGTGAACCCTGCTCAATTCTTGAGGGAGTTCAAGCTTGTAAGCAACGGATCCGATCCTTTCCAACACCTTGAAAGGTCCAACATATCGAGGGTTTAACTTCCCCCGTTTGCCAAAACGTACGACCCCTTTCCAAGGTGAAACCTTGAGCATGACCTTATCCCCGACTTGGAACTCCATCGGCTTACGCTTTAGGTCAGCTTCAAATAACGTACATAATAAGCAAAGAAATGGAAGATTGTGTTACCTTGGTCGATAAGTTGCCGGAATATTGCAAGATGAAAGTGTATAGTGGAGGTGAGACATGAAATGAATTAGGGTTAAAGTTTCTTTTTACAATTATTAAAACCCAAATGAATAACAAAAATGGAAGAAGAAAACCATCCTTCATACAATTGGCTCTTCGCACATGAAGATTTTGGTGGCGAAAAGTTGAAAACTCCTACAAACTTAACAACATCTACAACAACAACACGGAAACCAAAGTCATTATAATAGGAACTTAAGTATGAACGATATATGTTGAGGTGATACATCAATAACGGTAATTGATGCCCAAGCGACACACAACAGATGCTCTAAGAAAAATACTTAAGAGTTTTGCTACATCCACAAAATCTTTACAAAGAAAAATCCACACATGATGTTGTCTATGTTTGATTGGTGGTTTTTGCTACAATTTCTCTTTCTTGTTTTGTATTAGCCCAATCACACAAAGCCAACATCATTTTGTGGATGTTTCTTTGTAAAATTTTTGTGGATGTAGCAAAACTCAATACGAGTTTTGCTACATCCACAAAAGCTTTACAAATCATTTTGTGGATGTTTCTTTGTAAAGGCCGTTTGTCGTATATATGAATATAAACAGTGGGCTAATCTGAGTTACTAAATGGGCTGACCCATATACGACTCCATTGACTTAAACAAAACGCATTATTAAAAAAAATAAAAATAAAAATTATCTAAAGCTATTCAATGGCAGCTGCAGCAGATGCAAACCCAATTCGATGTGCTTCTTTTAATCAAGATAACAGGTACTTATTTTAGAGGGTTTTGCTTAAGCTTATTATATGTGGCTTACCAGCTTATTTGTTTTTCAGCTTATATTTTATAAACCTTAATTTTCCGGCTTATTCTACGACTTGTGGGCTTATGTAAATTTCGGCTATGTTTGGCAGCTGGCAATAGGTCGACTTATAAGTTATAAAAGAAGCTATGTTTCCAAGCTTTTATAAGCCATAAATTTTCATAAGCCTAAGCCCATAAAGAGGGGCTTATGGGGCTTATATCTAGTCAAATGACTTAATTGCCCCCGACTAATTCGCCAAACAACTTTATAAAATATACTCCTGCTCAAGCCCATTTCGCCAAACATGCTGGATATGGTAAACTTATATAAGCCCGTAAGTCTCAAAATAAGCCGGAAAATTGCGGCTTATGAAATATAAGCCGAATTCAAATAAGCTCATAAGCCCGCATATAAGCTTAAGCAAACACACCCTTATAATTAAATGAAACCTTAAGTTATGTTTCTTAAGTTGAATAATAATTTATTTATGTAATGAATGAATATATAGTTGCTTTGTAATTGGGACTAAAGATGGGTTCAGAATATTTGATTCCAATACCGGCAAACTTCTATATGAACGAGGTATGTTTTTCATATTTTAAATTTGTGTTTTTGTTGGTGGGATATGTTTTTAAGTACTCACTTGCTTATTGGAGTCAATAGGTTTTAGGCTATAAAGTAACTGTGTAACGACTTTTGTGCACATTTGAACGTGTTTTGAAAGTTGATACCTATATACTGTAGACAGCTTTTGAGAGCTTGAACTTTTGAATAAGTTGGTTGTGTTTCGCACAGGGATTATAGAGGCTTCAGCTTTTAAAATATGCTAGCTTATTAAATAAGCTTTGTTTACTTTTATAAGCCATAAGCCTCCATAAGCCCACGCTCCTTATAGGGGCTTATAGTTATCCAAATTACTTAAATACCCTTCAAAATATAGTCGATTATCACACAAAAGTTGGAATGTGTTTTTATGCGATTTTACATTAGCAAGCTTTAGCTCCAACTAATTCGCCAAGCAGTTTTATAAGAATATTATCTCTAGCCTCCAGCTTATAATATAAGCCCCTGCCCAGCCCATTTTCCAAACATACCCATTATCTTTTAATATAAGCTTTGTTTAGCAACAAAATTCATGAGAGCTTGTGGAATGCAAATGCTTTTCTTTTAGAAGCTACTTGAAGTAGCTTTTGAAGAGTGTTTGGCAACAAAATTCATGACCCTGATAATTAGTAAGATACGTATAGTTTAGAATAGATTTTGAGATCATCATTTTCATGAGGCAATATGAGTGTTACCGGAGATACTCCACTTGTGTAGTATATATGTTGCCAAATAAACTTTGTTTTCAGTTATTCCAGCTGCTACAAAAACTTGGCAATCGTAATAAAATCTCATTTTGTCAAGTTCATGGATTTATATCACTACACCACGCCTTTAAGCCGCCTCCACTTGCTATAAACTGAAGGTCACTCCTAACAAAACATGTTTTTGTTTACAACTTGAGATCTTGTAACCTGAACCCACAAACATTTGATATCATACACTGAATTTAAATGATATCTAAAGTCAACAAACACAATATTTATAAGATCTACCAAAGATTATGCATGTTCGGAAGTCCATATATAGAAGAAACTACGACAACCATTTGTCGAAAAATTAAACTATTAGGAACACTATGAAGATGATACTGCAACTTTGGAGACACCTAGGCGGTATGAAGCACTTATCGCGTCTAAAACACTTCACAATTTTGTTTCCGTTTCAGAAAAAGTATAATATTTTGATGCATTAGGAAGAAGTAGAGATGACCTCTACTTTCCCAAACATGCCTCCAGCTCTATCTTTACAAGGTTCAGTTCTTATAAGCTCTTGCTCGAGCTATAAGCTTTGCCATACACACCCATAGCTAAACAGCAAAAAGTTTGAGGTACGGAGGTACCTAGTTTGTACGTTGATGACAATATATTGCTATTTTATAGCCTAAACCAAATCATCAAATGATAAAACTACTAAATTTAATATGATCTATCACGTTTATTTGAACATGAGAGGATCTCAATCCTGGCATAATAATGTAATGACGCACTATAAATGAACCTATTGACCACAAAGTTGTAATTGTGGGAGAGGACATCTTAAATTCTATACCGTATTTCTTTTGTGTACTAAAAGCTCCACTAGACCAGATACTTATTACCTAAACTTTTGATAATCAATTGTCATGGTAAGTTGCTTAAGTTTTATAACTGGTAACCCCTTTGGTGGAACGTCATATGTTTAAATGAAATGATCAGCGTGCATCACACGGGTCATGTCGTCTAGTATGTTTAGATGTTCTGTGTATCTATAAATTCATTCAGTCTTATTGACGGCTGAATATTCCTCAGATATTGGAGCGTTTGTTATTGTTGAAATGCTATTCAGCTCTAGTCTTCTTGCCATTGTTGGAGCAGGCGAACAGGTATACAATGGCTCATAAATTGCACATGAGTTGGCTAAGTTTTATCACACCAGAGAGCCTCTGTGATATATTCATCATACTTGAACTTTGACAGGCATCTTTATCGCCTAGGCGTTTATGCTTATTCAATACTGAAACCGGAACTGCTCTGCGGGAACTAAATTTCTTAACTTCAATTCTGGCGGTTCGTGTAAATAGAAAAAGGTAAATGTTTATGCTTCAGTATTTATTATACTGTTATCTTATATAACTTGATGTATATTTCAACTTATGTGGAGTTCCATCCGCGCATGCAGGCTGATAGTGGTTTTGCAAGGAAAGACGTTCATATACGATATAAACAGTCTCGTTATCTTAGACACGATCGACACAGTGCCGAATTTGAAAGGTGATGAAGATAAATATTTATATGATGCTACAGTTGCGTATCTGTGTACTCACTTATTTTTTTCTCGTTCATCTTCAGGACTTTGCGCATTTTCCCCATGTTTGGATGATTGCTTTTTAGCTCTTCCAGCGAGCACAACAAAAGGGTCTGTTTTAGTCTACAATGCTATTGATCTCCATTCGCACTGTGAGGTTAAATTATTCTTATTTCATGGCATGGTTGCTTATTCATTCAAACATATAATTGTATTGAAAAATATTTATAAAAATTGCAAAGTGGGTTAAAATGCAGATTGACGCTCATCGATCTCCATTGACTGCAATGGTATTCTCTTCGAATGGTATGTACATAGCAACAGCATCGGAACTGGGGACTATAATTAGAGTTCACTCTATTTCAGACGCAACCAAGGTGAAATGATATGCACACAAACTTATGTTTTAGTTTCTCAATGTAGCTACTAACTCGGTGTTTGGATTTGTGTTTTGGAACTGATTATATACGGGTCAAATAGTTTAGACTTGTCATTAAAGGTTAAAACGAATTGCCGATCTACCCCTTGAACCAGATTACAGTGACTTTTAAAACCAACATCCAAACACACCCTTAATGAATCTTTTCTTTCTTGGTAACTAATCTTACCTTCTGCTCTATCATCTTTATCATATTCAGTCATATAGTTTCCGAAGGGGAACATACCCATCAACTGTATACTCCTTATCATTTGGACCGTCTATAGGGCTTCCTGATATTCTTCTAGCTACAAGTTCCTCAGGCTCCGTTCATGCTTTCCTTCTTGGATCGGCTGTAGATCAAAGGTAAGGAAACTAGACGTGTAGACCTATTGTTACCATACATATATAACAAAGATATGTTTCAGCAACTTACTATAAATGTCATATTGTGATTACTAACGTAAATTTTTTTGGAAAAACCATGCATATGTTATTCTCAATTCCGGTTAAGGTGTTACAATCTTTTCTTTTCTTACCTTCTAAGCTGAAGTAATTTTTTTTTTTTTGTTTTTTTTCAAAACAGAAGTAAAAGGTCGAGTACATTTCTTGGATCAATTATTCCGGATACTATCAGTGATGCACTTGACTCAGCTCATCATGTTCTTCATAATGCAGTTTCACCCGTAGTAAAGAGGTAACATGTATAAACGAAAATGGGACACTCAAATCATGCAAATGAATATTATTAATTTTCTTCTAATGACCTTGGTTCTGGTACGTTTGGCCCAACTATGCCATGTATTTTTTATCACCATTATTGACTAATGCAGTTTTGTGACAGTTATACGGTGATTCGCAAGGTTGATCGAGCCGATGACTCATCAACATCTGAATCTACATCTTTCAGGTGAGTAACTTGAATTCACTCCACTGGGTGATGTGGACTTTCTAAGTGCTAATGGGTCAAATCTAATACTTAGGTAAAAGGGAAACCGGTTGACGGGTTATAAACAGCCCATGACATTATCAAGTGTTTGTTGAATGAAATTGGATCCTTATTGCTATAGTCATAATTAGTATGTTGAATGTTTACAAAATCTAAAGAAAAAGTAACAAAGGTTAGCGGGTCAAGCTGACATGGTTCATTCGTTACAACCTTTAGAAATCTATACGCTTTGACCCGTTTACCCAACCATCTTAATGCACCTATATTAAAAACCAAGCCAATCTGACTTTTGCTATTTCTTTGGTTTCAGAGCCACAGTATCCATAATTACATACAACGGATATTTCCTGGAGTACTTCCTTAATATTAACCATCGGAATGAGTCTTCCTGGACACTGGATCGAGAATTCAATCTTTTAACAGCAATTCAGAGCTAAGTTGATCAAATCAAGAGCAACTATCAGAGTACATTGCTCTAGGTTTGTGTTTCTAAACCTAAAGTAAGAAATGAAACTTGTAACTACGAAATCATGGTTGTAAATAACTTTTGTTATGCATTTTTTAACGGATAATCGAGCCAAATATGAACAAATTACACATGACAAGGAGAAGACAGCGCAGATTCATGTTTTTTTATATCACGGTGAGCATGATCAATTCCATTTAAATGCCAATTCTTTTGACTGGTCTTTTTGTGTGAACCAAACGGCCCATGATGTGTTTATGTTCAAAAGCAGATGTACTATCTACAGATTCGAGTATAGTGAACCCTTATCTTCATCATTGGGTGCTTGGGTGTTTTACTTCCATGTTGGTTGGTGCGCTTAGAGGGTAACGCTTCAGAACTAAATTTGGGTTATTTAAGGTTTTAGTTGTGGCAAACTTTAGAATCTGGCTAAACTTGTAAAAACGGAAAAAGGGGGTATAATCGTACACGATCATTGACCCTTTTTTTTCTTGGTAATAATGGTTTCCGACTTTTTTGCCCGGTTAATCCACAGGGGTTGAAGTTGGCGTTGGCACTTCCGGGTTGTTTGCTAGTCTTGAATGTTTTCATATTAGAATATCTAATGATAACATCATATGATAGATACTTGAAACATATTCTATTCTGCTTCCTGGTTTTTTGCCCATACAATGTTTGCTTCTTCCTTTTGTTCCATTTTATCGGGTCGTTTTCATCGTTTTCAACTTGTGACGAAAAGTAGGTGTATTATTAGTAATCTTTCCAGATCATCGACCATATTCAGTAAAGGTCCGACCATGGCGCATTTCCTGATGTCATATGTTTCAATGTGGTCACGAACATCCGTAATGGCTTATGTTTGAACAATTAGAAAAGGATATATGAACCATAAAAGTTCTGATTTTGCACCGCGACAAACGCGTAAATAAATTGCTTTTTTAAAAGCCGAACTTGTATGACATAGTGATCATGGGTTGTCTTGTGCTCACTCTAGTCGGTTCCCCACTGAGCCGGAAGAGGTGCTGGAGTTATTATTTATACGGTGGACAATGACTGATGCTAAAAAGCACCTGGGTAAGGGTGTTCTCGACAATCGTGTCGTACATTATTTGGGGATTTTCTAGGACATTTTTGAATAACTTATGCAACATTTTCATAGGTTGTGTCGTCCTTTTCTTTCTGTATCATATTTCACGTACTTGTAGAACGATTGGGAAGCTCATTAGCTCATTCTGGATGGCTTTAAGCTTATCAACTTGAGCTTATTGATAATATAAATATCATAAAATAGCAAGTTAATAAGCTTTTTTAAATTTTATTAAGTTCATAAGCCTATCAAGTAAGCTAAAGATAAAAAAAGATGGGTTTTGCTAAACTCTCCCCACTGGAATGATTTAATTTATCTATAAAAGGAATGTTTTAATTAATTCAAGTGAAAATCATGTGCATTTTAGTTTATTGCAATTTTTGATTTCTTATTTTCTTTATGGTTTTGATCGTAAAACAAATTCATGTGAAGATGGTGTGAAAGAAAAGGAAAAGTGATGAAATAAATGAAAATGTAAGAAGTACGTGAACTAAACTGTAATTAAGTATTCCAAGAAATTATAGATTTAACTGACTTTTAAAGATAACGGTATAATACTGTAGTAATTTAACATTTCTCGAATGTTTTAATCATAAACAGTTTCTCTCAAATATAAATGATTAATTATTTCCAAGAATTGATTGCCACTTTGAAATACCAACAAGTGAAGGGTGAAAATGCATTGCATAGTGGTGGTGTTGGCACTTGACATGTGTAGCCTTGTGTTGTGCCACATACATTTAAATGTGTCATAGTCACACCATCAAATATTAAGGTTGTTGATTTTAATGTACCACAATAATCCGATCATCAAATCAAATCATAGTGTAATTAGCTACTCTAATTACTAAGTATTATATTATCTGAAGAGTAAATTGCATAAATCGTCCTTAAAGTTTGGGTAAATTGCATGTTTCGCCCCAAACGTTACGAAAGTGCAAGGATCGTCCATGTGAGAAACATTTGGTGCAAGTCGATACTTGCACCAAAGGTTTGGCCAAAGGTTTCCCCACAGGGACGATACTTGCACCAAAGGTTTTCCACAGGGACGATCCTTGCACTTTCGTAACGTTTAGGACGAAACATGCAATTTGATCAAACTTTAAGGACGATTTATGCAATTTACTCTTATCTGAAGATGATATGTCATTTTCTTGTTTTGTTTTTTCCTGTTAAGTTCTACTAGTATTATATTATCAGTGATAACTTATTAAATTAATATATATTAGGTTACTATTCATTCAAAAGCTTTTATAGGCGTCGGAGTACCATAAAAAGTTTTTAAGCTCAGATTATGTTAGGTGCAAATTTTCGGCAAGTCTCGAAAAGTATTAGTGATTTATCAAGACTCATATAATTCAGGAATTGTGAAGAGTTAATAATTTACCAAGCTTCATGACTTGCAAAATGATATGTGAAGTTATGAACATGTCATGTTATCGAAAGTAGCTCGGTGATTTCCTTAGTAAAAACGACATATTATGTCTCGATTAATTTCGACATAATCGACGCAATTTGAACTCTTCCAAGCTCACATATGCTTTTGTTTTTTTGTTTATGTAGCTTGGGTAATGTCTAATAAAAAAGAAAACGTGTCACAGTTTTATAACATATACAAAATTATAAAAATACAAAAAAAATAAAATACAAAAAAAAACCGGGAAAAACCCGGGGGGGTACAAATGGTGATTTAATAATCCGATCATCAAATCATAGTGTAATTAGCTACTCTAATTACTAAGTATTATATTATCTGAAGATGATATGTCATTTTCTTGTTTTGTTTTTTCCTGTTAAGTTCTACTAGTATTATATTATCAGTGATAACTTATTAAATTATTATCATTATCAACTTACACTTAAATGTGCGGGTGAAAGTCATTATTTACCAACGTACTTTCAAAAATTTTTACATATCATGAGACATCTAAAATATATGAGATTCGCCTAACTTGATAAAATGCATCTAATATATATAACTTTTAGCTAAAAGAACATATCATGAGACATCTAAAATATTAATTTGAGATGTATCTAATTTTAAATCGATGCATCTCTAAATGTATAGTTATAATTATTTATCATCCTTTTTATTTTAAGATTTCGTCTTATTACTCTTATTTATATTGACACAAATTATCATGAAAAACTGCAAAACCACATAAAATTTAAAAAGTCCACATAACGATGTATATGTTTACTTGTTGCATTAAGTAAAAAGATCATCTCAAGTTATGGTCAAACATGATTGATTATGTTAAATTTGTTGTGAGTGAAAATAAATAAATAAAATTTTTGATTTTTATTAAAAGTATTTTTTTAATGTATTTTCTTATTTAGTGTTTGACTCAACTTGAAATTATTTTAATCCTTGCATTAACTCTCTT
The DNA here is from genome assembly GCA_026074375.1 of Tanacetum coccineum. Lineage (NCBI taxonomy): Eukaryota > Viridiplantae > Streptophyta > Magnoliopsida > Asterales > Asteraceae > Tanacetum > Tanacetum coccineum. The sequence continues at coordinate 15,009 of BQNB010015931.1, forward strand.
ACTTTTCAATTCTATGTGAATCCACAAATTAAGATGAGATATCATTCATTGAGTTTTTGTTTGCAAAATTTGTATGATTTTAATATTTCTCTTGATTATCACAACCACCAAGACGGCTATTTGTAAAGATGCTACAAATGTTTAGATGGTGATTGAGAGTGGGCTCTAGTTTTCACATGCATTCTGCCAAAAAGTAAACTATGAATAAACTAAGGAAAATGCTACATTCACAAATTTTTTACAAACAAACTTTCACAAAATGACTTGTCACCAATTAAATCATCTTATTCATTTTTCTCTCTCTTCCTTTTAATTTTTCATCATCCTATCAATGCATGTCAAATCCTTTTATAAAAAATTCTTTTGTAAAACCTTTGTGAATGTAGCATACCTCATAAAGTAATTATATATGTAGTTTAAATGCATTAAATTTATATTATACGAAGTAAGTGAGTAACAAGAGTTTAATTCTTCTAGATAGTTGTTGATTGATATATTAAAAATCCAGAGGTTGCTGTTGTGAATATAAATACTCCCTCCGTCCCAAATTTTGATGAATCAAGCTTGATAACCAACATCGAACCTAGAAATATGCTAAGTGGTGGCTCGATCGATAATATGAGGTTCGCGCGTGGTTTGTAAAAAGTGGTGGTGATACTTCACCCACCATGGTGACCCGGTTAAATAAAACACAACTCGTGCCTCTCGTTCCCGACATTCGGGGGGGGGGGAACCTCCCTCCTCCTTGATCTCTAAAACGCTAAGCGTTCTTCTTTCTTCCTGAGCACCCATCTCGGTTACCATAACCTAGCCAATGCATCCTCTATTTACGCTTGACGACTGCTGGGATGCCGAAGATTTGAACCCTCTTTTTTCTCAGCAGCTTTCGCTTTGTCCCTGCATTGTGCGTCGTCGATCGAATTTCCTGCACATCATCATCATCGTTGTCGCCAACAGTAGTATTGAGATTAATACTAGCTTCCCCTGGACTCTGTGCTTGAACGAACTAGAACCAGTTGACTTGTGCCTCTTGCTACTTCCCTCAGACCCTGTGTTGAGGTTGAATTCCTATTTCTTGCCATTTTGGGGATGATTCTTTTTAAATCTACCCCAACAATGACGAAGTTTAAAGGTGTAATTGCCTGGGGGGACGTTAGGGATCCTATTTGATAGTGAATCATTACCTTCTGAACGTAATCTTCTCTCCGGCTTCCACTCTCCGGACCCATACGCATGATGTTATTGTAAACCCCACAAAAAACCGAACCTGACGGTGGGCGCACCGTCTTCCATTTTCCTCATCACCATTAGTTACGTTCGTTTTTTTTCCGTAATGCCCTGTTTGCTCTCTATGTAACGTCAAAACCTCACACCAAAACCCATTGGACTTCCTCGAGGTTACCTCTGCTTGTGTTTTCAGAAACAGCAAGCAACTTTACACAACGCCAATTTCTTCATGCATTGTCCACGGAGTTTGTCGGGTGCATCCCCCATCGCTTTGAACCGTCCTTTTTGGCGGTTACGGTTCGCCTTCTTCTTCTTCGTTGTGATGTCACGACTTGTTCACGCGGAAGCATGTTTCGTTATGGATTTTGGTGGTTGGACCAATATCCGGTGTTATCTTGCAAAGGGTCCGAAAATAATCAGGCTCTGTATGAACAAATTCTTCGAGAGGAAAATGCATTATTCGGAGAATGGACTTGATCCGTACGTGGTTGTGATGACGAACCACCATTTGGTTTGTGACGCGATCGTCTTGGTGGCTAAAAGTATTCTGTGCCTATGAGCTAAAATGGAAACGATGCAGGTTGGGTACGAGTATCCTGAAAGTGTTTGGTTGTAACCCGTAAACGTAATACCCTGTGTTGTTGTGGTTCCGTTCGGTGCCGGGTTTCGGTATGGTTGGTTTGGGTAAGGTTGATGATAGTATGATTGTGGACGTAACAAGTTTGTGTTCGGTGATAGGTTTCGGAGCGCAAACGTGCCTTCAGGTGTCAGCGGATTGCTCCGGTTGGGGTTTCTTGGTTGACGTTTGTTGGGTCGGGGAGTGTTTTGGTGAGACATGTTTTTCGAAATAAAAATGAGTGTTAATTTTTTAGAGAGATTGTATAGAAATAGGAAGAGTTGTATATAAAAATGGGTGAATTAGTTGGTATTTATAAGTAAAAAAAGGGTGTTTTTTTAAAAAAAAGTTTTTTTTTAATATATAACGGAAATAAAACATGTGGGGCCGAAATATTTGCCACTCAAGTTGGTGAGTGGTTCACCTTTGAGACCAAAAGTCACGCGCGACTTTATTCTTTGGCATAGTGTGTGAATGGTGAGTGGCTAAAATCAAATGTGACTTTGCACCTATACCGGCCAGCCTTATATATGTAGTTTAAATGCATTAAATTTATATTATACGAAGTAAGTGAGTAACAAGAGTTTAATTCTTCTAGATAGTTGATTGATGAGTAAACTGTAAAATACATCCCTGTGGTTTCAACTTTCTTACATAATACATCACTGTCAGAAACTATCGGCAGTATACATCCTTCGTTAGGCAAACGTTTGCCACAATACATCCCTGTGGACGAACGATACAAATATTTTTCCGTTATCTTCTCACGAGGGATGTATTGTGTAAAAATACCACTGGGATGTATTTTGCAAATATATATATATATATATATATATATATATATATATATATATATATATATATATTTTTTTGTTTTTTGTTTTAATTATTATTATTAATAATATTATTATGATTATTATTATTATAAATTTTTTTGTTTTGGTTTTTTTTATTTATTTCCGTTTCTATCCATTTTTCTCCGACGTTATTATACGTTTTCGTACGTTTTCATACGCTTTCATCCGCTTTTATCAGTTTAAATATGTTTTGGTAAATTTTTATACGATTTTGTACGTTTTTATAATTTTTATATGATTTTGTACGTTTTATACGATTTTGTCCGCTTTTATACGTTTTCATCCGCTTTTGTACCTTTTTGTCCGCTTTATACAGACAAAAACGAAAAAAACATACCAAAGAGATAAAAAAAATTATTAATAATATACAAAATTAAAAAAACGGCCGATAATAATAATAATATTATTATTAATAATAATAAATATATTAATAATAATTAAAATAAAATTAAAAAAAATTAAAAAATAAAATATTTGCAAAATACATCTCTGTGGTTTTTTTTACACTTCGTGAGAAGATAACGGAAAAATATTTGCATCGTTCGTCCTCAGGGATGTATTGTGGCAAACGTTTGCCTAACGAAGGATGTATACTGCCAATAGTTTCTGACAGGGATGCATTATGTGAGAAAGTTGAAACCACAAGGATGTATTTTGCAGTTTACTCTTGATTGATACTGAGGTCATGCTATATTAAAAATCCAGAGGTTGCTGTTGTGAATATAAATACTCCCTTCGTCCCAAATTTTGATGAATCAAGCTTGACAACCAACATCGAACCTAGAAATATGCTAAGTGGTGGCTCGATCGATAATATGAGGTTCGCGCGTGGTTTGTAAAAAGTGGTGGTGATACTTCACCCACCATGGTGACCCGGTTAAATAAAACACAACTCGTGCTAGGCTAGTAAACTATAAGCAAATTTACTTTAAGCTAGTGCATATCATTGAGATAAATTTACAAAAGAAAAGATGTACATAAGCATCATCACTATACACCACATAATTCATTGCAAAACACGTTTAATCACTATTTTCATTGTTTAAGATTTAAAAATTGTTCCTTAACTTCATATTTTTTCTTGTTTTCTTCTCATTTCTTATTGGTAAAGGAGGCATTTAAAACACACATTTAAAACACACATCTACATTACGTGGCGAAATGGGTCGTCATCTTCAATGAGCTTTATTAAATTCGTCATGTGGTGGTTGAGGACCATTTTAGTCTAGTGCAAGAGAAATTCGATCCAAAATTCCCAAAAACCAATAATTTTTATCACAAATATATCTCGCATTGTTATAATCAGGACTTGAACTCATAACTATTTGATTTGAAAGTTTCTCACACAACATAAAATATCATTAGAACACAAGCCATTTGGTATTCAAAATTCGTAGCATCTACAAAATTACAAAAAATGTATCGTATGATACATAAATAGATACTCGTAAATATGATATGTTAGGAACACCTTTTACCGAACCAAAACTAAAACAAAAACCATCATTTTCCAATGCAAATACATATTATGTAATAAAATTAAAAGTTCTTACATTGTGAAGTCGTTAACCATACATTTCGCACACCCTCGTATCAAGTCTATATGTCTGCCCTCACCTAGGTACACATAGTATCAGCTAATTTTATTTCTTATATCAAAATTATACCTATAATTATTTATGCCATAACTTAAGCGTGAAAGTTTCAAAAATGTATGGTGTTATACTTTGAGACGGAACCGATATATTAAACTTCAAAGAGGCCACTTTCGTACCATTTAACATTGGCTAGAGCCAATGCACTTTTAAAAAGTTTAGGATACCCAAATTCAGAATACTAAGGAAGTGTTTGGTATATGGTATTTCACAAAGGGTGTTACAAGATTAGTCTTTATTTTAGCTTGTGTTGAAGTCTAGAGGGCTAAGTGTCGTGTTTAGTTATTAGTCAATTACTACTTGGATTTAGGGTCGTTGGGTTTGTTTGTTCTCAAGTCCAACCCGTTTGTTATCACAGCCGACTTAGGGTCCATGTTGGAGTCAGTTTGTTCTCCCCTCTCATCTCTATAAAAGGAGGCGAGGGGGAGGGGTCATGTACTTCATTCTTTTAATACTAATCGTTTGGTTAGGGTTAATATCTTGTGTTTCTCGTTCTTTCTTTTCTGTCATAAGCTGATGCGGTGTGTTTCTTCTTCAAGATCGGGTTTATTCCGCTCTAGTTTCCATGTTGTAGGTTGTTTATTCTACAAGTGGTATCAAGAGCTCAGGTTCGAGTTTTTCTGGTTTCTAGGATCGATCGATTGAAGTTTTTTTTTCTTTTTTTGGTGTTCGTTTTTCTGGAAGGAGCATAAGGATTTTCTGCTTGGGCTACCAAGTTAGACGACAACAAAAAAGGGTAGTTATTGTTTCTGGTTCTTGGGCAGTAACAAAGCAACATGTAACGACATATAAGGGTTCTTGGGTCTTCGATTGTCCGGGTTTGCGACAAGGTAGAAGGCTTAAGGTTTAGTTGGTTTTCGGGTTTATTGAAAATCGACGGTTGCGTTTCGGGTTCTTGTCAGGGTCTTGACGAAGAAGAAGAGACAAAGGTGTTGGTTTTTAATTATTTAAAAAATCAAAATTTTAATACTTTAAAGGGCCATCAGATCTTGTTCTTTAACTGTTGGCGGGAATTCATAAGAAGCCAAAGTCTTTTAATAAGATTTGTGTTTTTGTTTTTATACTAAATAAACTAAAAGGTTACCTTTAGTATTTGAAGGGGTATTGCACAAAGGACTTTGTTGATTTGTGATTGTGAGGTTTTTTACAAGGTTTAGCAAATTAATAAAGGGATTAAAGAATGACGGGAGCCAAGTTTGACATTGAAAAATTCGATGAAACTGGTTATTTCGGGTTATGGAGAATCAAGATGCGTGCTTTATTAATCCAACATGGATGTGAAGCAGCTCTAGAGGTTTTACCCGCGGATATGGAAGCTTAAACAAAAGCTGAGCTAAACAAGAAAGCTCACAGTGCCGTGATATTGTGTTTAGGTAACAAGGTTCTAAGAGAAGTTACCAGGGAGACGACTGTTGCGGGGGTTTGGTCAAAGCTTGAGACTTTGTACATGACAAATTCATTGGCAAACAAGTTTTACCTGAAGAAGAAGTTGTATACATTCTACATGCCAGTTGGACGAAAGATTTTCGAGCATATAGATGAGTTCAACAAAATCGTTCTTGATTTAGCAAATATTGAGGTAAAATTCGAGGATGAAGATCTTGCTATATTATTACTCACTTCTTTACCAACATCATACAAAACCTTTATGGGATACTTCGCTCTATGGACAGGAGATTTTGACTTGAAGGGACGTGATGGCCACACTAAATTCAAAGGAAATCAAAGAAATGTCTAAGGCGAAGGGGGATGATGGTGAAAGGGTTATATGTGAGGGGAAGAACTGATCGTAGGGATTCACGTCAGTCAAGGGGAAAGCCAAGATCAAAGTCTCGAGGTGGAAGACTCAAGTGCTATATTTGCCAATCTGAGGATCACTTGAAGAGAAACTGTTCGAAGAATAATCGCAAAAAGTCAACAGGTTACGTCAAGAAAGATGATCAGCTAAGCTCAGTGGTTCGATTTATGATGATTCTAAGGTGATGATGGTGATGAGTGCAAAGGCTCTACTAGATTGGATCATGGATTCATGATGTTCATACCACATGACACCCAAGTTAGATATATTTTTTGATTGTCTGGAATGCGATGGGGGCAGTATACTGTTGGGTGACAACATGGAGTGTAAGATCAGAGGTCTTGGCAAGGTGAGGGTACAACTAAGAGATGGGTCAAGTTTTGTGTTACACAATGTCAGGTATATTCTTGAATTGAAAAGAAACTTGATATCGTTGGGAACTCTTAAAAAAGAGGGATATACCGTAAAATTGCAGTCGGGCAAAGTCAAGGTGATTAATGGTTCCAGGGTTGTTTTATCTGGAACACGAAGAGATAATTGTGTATACTCTTTGGATGGCCATGTAGTGGTAAGTGAGCTTAATGCTAGTGTTGAAGAAAAAGACAGTCTTGCGTAGGTTTGGCATAAAAGACTGGGACATATCAGCGAGGCGGGACTACAGGTGCTGGAAAAGCAAGGGCTGTTTGGCAAAAAGAGTCTAGGTAAGCTTGATTTTTGTAAGAATTATGTTATGGGAAAGTCACATTGAGTCAGTTTCAGTGTAGGAAGGCACACTACTCAAGGAGTGATAGACTATGTTTATTCAGATTTATGAGGTCCGTCTCAGGAATCATTGGGAGGTAAGAGGTATTTCTTATCTATTGTTGATGATTTTTCTAGGAGGGTATGGGTTTATATCCTCAGGTTCAAACACGAAGCATCTGGAAAGTTCAAAGAGTGGAAGCAGTTAGTAGAGAATCAGACTAGGAGGACGGTTAAGAAGCTGAGGACGGATAATGGTCTTGAGTTCTGTAACCGGGAGTTTGAGCAGCTATGCGTTGAGAGTGGGATTGCTATACATCTGACAGTTGTCGGGACGCCGCAGCAGAATAGGTTAGCAGAACGTATGAACAGAACTCTAATGGATAAGGTACGTTGTTTATTGATTCAGTCTGGATTGCCAAGACCTTATGGGCGGAAGCGACATGTACGGCCGCATATCTTATCAATAGGTCACCATCGACAACGATTGAGAAAAAAACACCTATGGAGATGTGGTCGGGACATCCAAGTGATTATAGGATGTTGAGGATTTTCAGTTATGTCGCATATTCACACGTTAAACAAGATAAGCTCGAGCCGAGAGCGGTAAAATGCGTTCTTTTGGGGTATCTTGAGGGTGTGAATGGGTAGAGACTATATAGGCTTGATGATGAATCACCTAAAATAGTCACTAGCAAAAACGTGGTCTTTAATGAAAGTGCGATGTACAAAGACACGTTGAAGGATTCTGGTGCAGGTGCTGATAAGTCTGTTGAGGAATTACAGGTTGAGGTAGAATTGTAGAGGTTAAATAATCGTACGCTTGAGGAAAATCAGATAGATTAGGAAGATGGCGATGATGAAGATGCAGGAGATCAAGAAACTGATCAGACACCGGATCTCACAGATTATCAGTTGGTTCGGGATAGAGAGCCAAGGACAAGAATGAAACCTTTAATTTTCGAGATGAGAGTAATATGGCTGCTTACGTGTTTGTTGCAGAAGAGGAAGAAGATACTCATGAACCATTGACATACCAAGAGGCAGTTCCTTGTGAAGACAGTTCTAAGTGGAAAGCTGTTATGAAAGAAGAGATGGATTCTCTAAGGAAGAACAAGACCTGAGAGTTAGTAGATCATCCAGCTGGACAATAGCTGGTGAGCTGCAAATGGCTGTTCAAGATAAAGGAAGGGATTGAAGGTGTTCAAAAGCCTAGGTACAAGGCAAGGTTGGTGTCTCGTGGATTCACACAAAGGGCATGTATTGATCAAAATGAAGTATTTTCTCTGGTAGTTCGACACACATCTATTCGGGTTATACTTGCATTGACTGCGTGTAAAGATTATGAGCTGGAGCAGCTTGATGTAAAGACGGCATTTTTACATGGAAATCTTGAAGAAATGATCTACATGAGGCAGCCACCAGGATATGAACAAGGTAACAAGGTATGTTTGTTAAAGAAACCTCTTTATGGTTTGAAGCAGTCACCTAGGCAATGGTATAGGAGGTTTGATGACTATATGCTGAGCAACGGGTTCAAGCGTAGCAGTTACGACAGTTGCGTATATTACAAGAGTTATGCACATGTGAGTATATCTATCTATTGTTATATGTAGACGATATGCTGATTGCTTGTAAGAGCAAGGCTGAGATTGGGTCTACCAAGTCTTTACTTAAAAAGGAGTTCGACATGAATGAGCTCGGGGAAGCAAATAAGATTCTTGGTATGAAGATCGTCAGGGATTGAAGTCGCAAGATTCTAAGGGTGTCACAATCCGGGTACCTTTCTAAGATTTTGAATAATTTTAGAATAGACGATGGGAAATCGGTTCAGATGCCATTGGGTGGGCACTTCAAGCTGTCTTTGAAGGATTACCCGGTTAGGGATTGTAATGTTGAAAGGATGAGTAAGGTGCCGTATGAAAATGCGGTTAGGAGCTTAATGTACTTGATGGTCTGTACGAGGAAAGACATAGCATATGCAGTAAGTATAGTTAGCAGATATTTGGCTAACCGGGTAAAAATCATTGGGAAGCAGTAAAGTGGATTTTGAAGTATTTGCGGGGTACTGAAAACGTGGGTTTTATGTATGGGACAAATCGTGGCAATCATGTGGGCGTAACAGGTTTTGTTGATTCAGAATACGGTAAGGATCCGGATAAAGGTAGGTATAGCACTGGTTACGCATTTTTAGTAAAGGATGTGTTGTAAGCTGGAAGGCAACGCTACAACACGTGGTGGCTCTTTCAACTACAGAGGCGGGGTGTATGGCCCTTACAAAAGCTGTGAAGGAAGCTATTTGGCTAAGAGGACTCTTGGAGGAGTTGAGCGTAAAACTAAACAATGTAGCAGTTAATTGTGATAATCAGGGCGAGATTCACTTATTACGGAATCATGTTTTTCATGAGAGGACTAAGCACATCAATGTGCGTTATCACTTTATCAGAGAGGTCTTGGAAGTAAATACGGTTAAAGTCTGAAGATGGGTACTGAACACAATGTTGCGGATGCCTTGACGAGGGTGGTATCGGGACGGAAGTTACAACACTGCTTAGAGTTAATGAGTGTTGGCGTAGGCTAATATAAAGCCTAAGGTGAAAATTGTTACAATATTAGTCTTTATTTGAGCTTGTGTTGAAGTCTAGGGGGTTAAGTGTTGTGTTTAGTTATTAGTCAATTAGTACTTGGATTTAGGGTCGTTGGGTTTGTTTGTTCTCAAGCCCAAACCATTTGTTATCACAGCCGACTTAGGGTCCATGTTGGAGTCAGTTTGTTCTCCCCCCTCATCTCTATAAAAAGACGTGAGAGGGGAGGGGTCTTGTACTTCATTCTTTCAATACTAATCATTTGGTTAGGGTTAATATCTTGTGTTTCTCGTTCTTTCTTTTATGTCATAAGCTGATGTGGTGTGTTTCGTCTTCAAGATCGGATTTATTCCGCTCTAGTTTTCAGGTTGTAGGTTGTTCATTCTACAATGGGTGTATGGACCATGGTAAACTTTTGCTGTTTGATTGGAGATGAAAGTAATATATTTGGTCTTTAAAAATCCCAGGTAATTGTTTAAGATTGCACAAGTATCAATCTTTTACATGTACTTTTTTGTAAAATGTGGGACCTTAGTTTACACGAGTCACTCATTTCACTTATTTCTTTTTCTTTCTTAATCTAATAATAACAAATTTCATTTTCAAGTTTTATATTCAATTATATAATAAATAATATATAAATAAAATCCAAATTTAAATACAAATCAAATTTCAAATCTCAATCTTAAATCTATTTACAAACCAAACGGGCCTTAAATTACATTTAGACCTTTAACATTCTACCTATACTTATTATCTCTTCACAAAAAAGCACCCCATCTCACAAGGCCACAACGCAAACTTATCAATAAAAAAACTTGGTGTTTGGTAATGTTTCCAAACCTTTTCTTGAACACCTTTACAAAGATAACTTGAATCTTGAACTTTTGATCTTTTATGAGAACAAGGTTTTTAACCCGCGCTTCGCTGCGAAGCGCGGGGACAATTGCCTTGTGATTGAGGAAAAGCAAAGGCAGTCACAGGTGGATAACTGGTTATATTTAAGCACGTCTAAGATGTTTCGTATTCGGCTATAATTAAAAAAAACATTACCATATACCATGGGAAATCAATAACAATAATCAAGATTATATAAAAAGGATTGTTCCCATTAAACTCCTCACCATCATAACTAAACTAAATCCCAAACACTCCCTAACTACTAAGGTTGTAGTTAGCTATATGCTGAAGTGCAACATGTTCCCGCGTCCAAAAGGTTTGAGACAACTCAGTTCAGTAGCACATTTAACATGAAGAACATATATGTAAACTATAATTAGCAAGTTCAAAACCCAATCCTTAGCCGAAGCAGGTACACTACATTTTCTGTCAGACATCCTCTTCCATCTCCTCCTATGGTTCTTCATCATCTTCCAGAGCTTATTCGACACTTATCAGATACTCGTTCTTGGGCTATGGAAGACCATCCAAACCTGAACACAGGTTCTGTACACTTCTTCTTGTTTCTTTCTCAATGATATCCGATAATCAAGACATTTGTCCTTCATAGAGTGATATCTGCAGCAAAACAAACACAACTATACACATTTTAGTCAGCTCCAAATTAGTTGAATGGCCTTATCCAAACACACTATTGTTATAATCTGATCCAAAAGTACCTTATTCTTAATTTCTATAGTAGTCTAATCCAAACACACCGTATCCTGATTTTTTGTAGTGGCTCGATTGTGACGTATCTCAAGCACAAAACAAAAGTAAACTTAGGAACTGTCTAACATAACCAATGTACATGTTCATAATTCCTAAGGAGTTGGCTTATAAAGACCTACTGACATGAAAGTGTAGCTTGCGATTTCATGGAAATTGAAGAAAAGTGACCAGGGACGGAGCCAGGATTTTGTATTAGGGGGGGCTCGAATTTTTTTTATAGTAACATATAATTTTTTGTTTTAGATGTTAAATTGAAGTTTGAATCGTTTGACATACAAGTTGAATGCAATGTTCGTTGGTAGTAAAGTTCAACATACGAGTCATTAATAGGTGACGAATTGAAAACTTTATGAAACGGGGGCTATTATCCAAACGACAATGTGTGATACTAAAATTATTTCAACGGCGTTGATACTTTGAGGCTTTTTTTAGGAATTGATTGGCACACTCATAAAAGTGATTGGGATGCTCAATGTAGAAACACTTTAAGCAGTTTATATTTACGATACAACTGTTTAATGTATAAGTTAGAGTGTTCCAATCAAATATGGGAGATTTTTGGTAACCAATACTTTGAGTTGAGTATATTGAAATTTTCAATATGGAAAAGATAGTACAATGCTACATAGTATAGTACATACTACTGTATATTATAATGGAATAAAAAAAGAGAGTAGATACTGTAAAAGATAATGTTTATATACAACATTTTGAAAAGTACATATATAAAGCAAGTTTTATTTTATAGGTAAAAAGGTAACCCACGTGTCTATCTAAATCATCCTTCATCTTCTACCCTTTATCTTCTTTAATGTCTATAACAAAAACTTCAAGAACTTGGATATGTTTCAAAATTTTGCTTTTACAACCTTTCTGTCATTTATTTATTCTTTCGTATAGATCATTCAATCATCACAACACAACCTAAAACCGATTCGAAGCACCAAAAATTTGATGTTGGCGTCCGGGTTGGAGTGGGCGAGCACCCTACTAGCCCCTCCCCCCCCCCCGCCCCCCCCCCCCCCCCCCCCCCCCACTGGCTCTGTCAGTGAAAGTGACTTACTTTTTTCTACACAATTAATCATTCTATTATGCGCCATCTACTAATTTACATAGGCTACACCTATTCATCAAACCGCTACACCAAGCACTGAAGCTGAACCGAAGGGCTGGTCTAACTTCATAAATATAGCAACACTTGGATCATTCACATGGATATTAAAGCTCCTAATAACTTGCTGGACTCGAGGCTTCGTGCTAAGATTACTGATTTTGGTTGGTTGATAACGTTCACACACCAACTATAATTCCATATTTTGACAACCAAACTCTCCATCCCATTTAACATCTCTAACCTGCACTGCACATGACATGATAATAAGTCATTACGATCTCCACATTAAGACGAAGTCTACGCATATCGTATTCTTAAATAGTCACTTCAATTATATTGACACTGTGAGAAATCAATAAGCCGTCGTCAGGCAGTATAATTTTTTTTTAGAAAAATAGCTTTTTTGCAAGCGCATACATGAAGAGTTATTATTGATTATTCTATTGCTTTAATAATGTGTAACAACGAAGTTTAAAAACAATATTTCAGAAACAAAAGGTGTTTTTCAGTGTCAAATATTGTTCTTAAACTTCGTTGTTTCACATATATCAGATTTGGGTTTAATGCAGTTGCAAAACTATATACTGCAACTGATGTGTGATTGATGAAAACCCCGTCACATAGCTCACTGATCAACTACATAGTTCTGAATACAATGTTAGATAATAAACTCCAATAGAACCCTAAGTGCATCTATACAACGAACTATGTTGTGGCAATCAGTTATATACCACTCACTAACCCTATAATAGTCGTCGATTATATGAAGGCGCCACAATTTAAGAAACGTCACTGACAGCATTACATTTTTAGCTTTAAGAGCATCAGTAAGCCTATATGAAGCATCAATGCTTTCAAAATTAATAACATGTAATCCTAGTATAATGAATAATCAAATAACTATAGATAAGAAAAAGGGTTGTGATGAGGTGCGAACATTACTTCGTCATCATCATCAATGTGTATTAAACTCCCATCGGTGTACTAAAATATTTTGTTTATCTCATTTGCAATTACTATTAAACAAAGAAAAAACTCTACATTACATTTTTAGCTTTAAGAGCATCAGTAAGCCTATATGAAGCATCAATGCTTTCAAAATTAATAACATGTAATCCTAGTATAATGAATAATCAAATAACTATTAGATATTAGGAAAGGGTTGTAATGGCGAACTTACTTGTCGTCATCATCATCGATGTGATAAACTCCTACGGTGTACAAAAATATTTTGTTCTCATTTGCAAGTACTATTAATCAAGAAAAACTCGAAATAAGTTTTTCATTATTTACTCATTTTCAATGTCACTATACCTTAAAATGGATGTACAGATGCAATTTCACCCATACCCATGACGGCGAAATACAAATAAAACAATCAATATAGTGTTTTGCCTAAAATCAACCTAACCATTTCTGTTTTCTAAAACGTACGACCTATATGGTTGTCCAAACACCCCGTAGCAAATAAGCCTATAACCACTCTTCATATAATCTCTTTTTTGTAAAGTAGGACTTACTTTGTGTCTGCACACAGTGAGAATTTTAATTTTAGATATAGAAGTCATTTGCTAATGCTAAAGTCTAGTTTTGGATATAGAACTGCTTATTTTTTCTGCTTATGTGTGTGCTTATCAGCTTAACTTGGGGCAAGATGCGGAGTTCTCAATAAGCAGGTAAGCTCAACATCACATGAAAACAAACATCACAATATTGTCACTAATTATTTCTATGATAGTAGCTAACCCACTCATAATCTTGTTAGCTTATTTCTAATTTCTATGATAATAGCTCACCTACTCTTAATATTCTAAGCTTATTTGTATGATAATAGCTCACCTAAATTGTGATGTGTCCACCAAACATTTTGCTAGGATAGAAAAAGCTTTAAACCCAACGTAAATGCTAATAGGAAATGCGGCTGCTCATTTTTTCTACAAACAAAAGCTTTAACCTAACATAAATGCGGCTGCTCATTTTTTGGGTAATTTTTATACATTTACTCACAACTAATAGGAAATGCGGCTGCGCATTTATGTCCAACGTACAAACCTCACCACTCTGCCAAACCGTTTTCTGGACTGACCTATTACTACTTTTCCAAACACAAAACCAACTTGATAGTTATTTATCTGAATAATGAAAAATCACAAATATAAAAAATGCTTTTGAAGTTTCTTTTTAGACACTGAATATATGAAGCATGAAACATTGGAGCTTTAAGATAGTAGCACCATCATTCATGTACCCGTCGATTGTATCAATCAGTAACTTAATATTTAAAAATATATGCAATATGTATATAAATAAAAAAAGGTAAAAATACATACCATAACATGCTGTGGGCAATACCTTTGAAGGTTTTGACTTGCCATAGACTCATGCTCGTTGGAGTTTCTGCAAACAACAACAAAAACAAACAAATATACCAACAGTAAATAGAGTAGCTGAATTAAAAAGAAAAAAGAAAACCTAACCTAAAGAACCTTGATGAAGAACTGTTGCATGCTGAAGATAAACATGATACAATATTCGAAAGCCTAAGTTCAATCCGCCTCTTTTTTGATAATGAAGCAATTTATCCATTCTGCTTCTTAAAGCCTCAACTTCTTCACCCTGTAAAAGATAATTTGATTGAAGACCATCTTAATCGACAATTACAAACAATATAATAAAAACAATCGATTGACCCATATCAGAAAAATAATCGCAATAATTACCTGAACTTATTCTGCCATTCAATATCTCCTTAATTGAATGTGTGTTTTAGGAGAGAGGGAGAAAAGAAACCACAAAAAGCTTTAAGCACCCAGTATCGCTGTGTAAAAAAACCTAATCCAATCCGAATATTGAATTGACGGGAGGCATATGGTTTGTGTATTGATCCGAAAAACCTTGAAACAGTGAATCTGGAATAACAAAATTTGATGGAGGTGGATTATCTCAACAACAACAAAAAGATTCTTGGAGGTAGGATTTGTTTATGAAGAATGAGATTAAAAAATGGGAGTGGACAGGTGGAGTATCTCTCCTACTTGTCTAATACAGCCTATATAGTCTGTCAATAAGAATTAAACCATAATCAAAAGGTTTGTTAAAGAAGTAATTAACACATGATTCTTCGTTACCTGTGAGGACGGGATATGTTTTTGATTTGTCGTCTGGGCCGCTCACTTTGTAATGCGACTGATTGTATGAAACAAAATTGAAAGTGTTTTGGGAATGCATTGGCTTAGATGTCTTCGAACTTCGTAAACCTCCCGTATTTAAGGCTTGTTTTGTAATGCAGTGTCTATTTCTAGTTCTTTGTCTCCGTGCACCCAAAGTTCAAAATGTGATATGCGTTTTCTGTTTTCAGTTCTTGATTGATATAACCAATGTCTTATGCGTCCATGTTTGCCTGTATCACGTTACCCTGTGTATATTAAGCGACTATTAGATAGATGTTCTTACTTAGCACCTCTACGTCGAATTTATAGTTAGAATACTTTACCTATCTGTCATGAAGCATGCAACAAAGACAACGTGAATATGTTTGTTGAGGATTCCGAGCTATCCGTTTTCAATGTTGTTGTGCACCATCATGTTTGCAGCATGAATGCAATAACAACAACGTCACACAAACTGAGTATAGCGTAAGAGTGGACACGAAATCAGGTTTCACCTTAGCCCTTTGTATCTACACGATAAATCAGGATTATTTTTTTTATGTAAATTAATTTTTGATATGCGTAAAATTCAGAGTTTAATTTAGCAGACAGTATTCTCGTTTCCAGAAAAAGTTACATTTAGCAAAAAAAGAAAGAAACTCTTACCTATTGCTGCCGCCTCATAGTTCTCATGGTGCTTATATTCTTTGATATAGTGAACCGTCTCCAAAGCTTTAGCTCTATCCTGTATGTTGGAATTGCATCTACTTAAGTCAATGATTGTAGCAACAATTCAGAAAAGGAAATAAGAAACACATAATAGCAGGTTAAATCTACCTGAACTTCTTTGATCAAAGCTAGGAACCCTTTTTTTTGACCAATTTCATGTTGATAATCCGTCTATATACTTCAACCACAACTGAGCCCAACAGATAAGCCTGAAATGATTGCATAATCAAATAAAAGATTACACATAATCCATTTTCATATAATGAGCATTGAAGAAGAACACGACAGACGGAATAAACGTAAAATGCAAAATACTTCAAATAAACTTGAATCATCATCAACATCCATTAATGCTATCTTTACAAATTTTGACACATCCACTTCCGCTTTTGCAACTTTCCAAATTCAAATATACAAACAACACTAAATTATATATAGGGGGTGTTTGGGTTAGCTGACTTGACCCACTTATCCGCTTATTTGATTCTAGGAAAGACGATAAGCTCACTTTTGGACCTTAATACCGCATTCGCTTAAGCCAATAAGGACTAAAAAGTGACTGCTAAAGTTAATAAGCCGATTGGCCTAAAAATCTGAGCTAGCTAGATTTTCAAAAAAGTAGAGAAAGCACATAAGCTGACCAAATGAGCATGAACAAACCCGTAACAATAAATCGTAAACTCTACAATATCTGATAACATGCTTCAATGCTATTAGTATTTGTGTTACATTTTCTTTAACGTACCTCCTAAATACTATCTCACATCTAGTGTATTGACTCACATAGTCACATTAATGGGTTGACCCACGGACACTACTTGTGCAAAAAATCAACCCACATGATAATCCTTTTTATTTACAACAACAATTTATAGCTATAAAGACTATCTCATATCAATAAAATTGGCCTCCTAGTGTGGCCATAGGTCAGTCATACTAACCGGATAAACCACATAAACTCTTAGGTTAATGATTTAGGCAAAACAACTTATTTACTCGCATCACAGCAGATAAGTAGTTTGAGTAAAGACATACCAAACACACTTTCAAGCCATTTTGTGAAACCACCTCCACGCTACAAAAAAAACCGAAGAAAAACATAAAAACAAACAGATACACAAAATCAAAAACACATTCATTTATAATAATAGCAGAAAACAAATAGGAAAGATTAAATCTTTACCTGCTTCGGCTGAATATTTATTGTAACCCGCGTAGGTTCGTCTCCAACTTAAGTTGTTGTTCATCAGAAACAAACAGACCATGAACACACATGCAATTAACCAATCAAACAACAAAATCCATCATAAAAAGGCCTAGCAAAAAAAGGGATTATGTATAATCATAAAATAGTATCACTTACATTGAAGATTTTACTGTTCTTCGTCGGCATATTTGTTGACCCTGCCGGAATCCACCATTAGATCTAAAAAGCTCGAACGACTATGGATTTGGTGTGTGTGTAAGTGAGAGAGAGAGAGAGAGGTAGAAGACGGTGTGTGTGTGGGAAGATTCAGTGTAAGAGAGATAGAGATGAAGAAAACGGTGTGTGTGGGGGAAGATATACCATGTGTGAGAGAGAGTGAGAAGATGATACAGAAAGAGATAAACACGTATCCCCTATACGTGTCACCAACGGAAAAAAATAAAAAAAAGGACTGGACCGGGTCAACCCGCCGGAACCCACTAAAGTCGCCGGAAACAACCGGGTCAGAGCGGTTTGCATTAAATGCATTTATGACCCAAGTTCTGGGTTTTAATAAAGTTAATAATGTTACAAGATGACTTAAATGTCGACCATTTGGTGAAAATTCCACATACCTATAGTTATCTGTTGACAAAAATGCCCCACCCCACAAGGCCTAGCCAGCATATAACAAGTTTTCTTAGTCCAAACTTATCAATCAAAATTTTGGTATTTGGTAATGTTAATCCCATGATATGATTACGACACCTTCTTTTGCTACCAAAATTTCAAACATTTAAATAAATGAAAAAGCATAAAATACACGCAATATTTCCATTATCCTTTTTTTCTATCTTTTCATCTAACTTGTCTTCTATAACCTCCAAAACTTTTGGCTTCTTTTTTATTTATTTATTAGCTTCTTCTTTTGGATTTATATATCTTAAAAGATAGTAAGCTGGTAAATATTACAAAGTATTGAATTGTGAGTGTTGGAGCATTTCAGGTATGTTCTTGAATTTATGTTATTATGTAGTTTTTGTTTTTGTTGCATGCAGTGATTTTTAATGTTTGTAGAGTTATCAAAGTTTTGGTGATCAGTTTTTATAAAATACTTGCATGCATCAATATGTTTTTAAATGATGCTTATTATTTTTGGTTGTTTGGTGATGGTTATACTAATCATAGAGATAAGTTTTTGAATTTTTTTAATATTTAGTTAGTGGTGTGTTTCATGCATTCAGAAAACTTGATAATATAACTTTGTTTTAAAAAGTTATGTACTAAAAAGTTATACTAATCATAAAGAATGTTTTATCTAGTCAATGGCTCTTTTCATATTATATGAACATGTGTTTTATGCATTCAGAAAACTTGATAACTTTGTTTTATTTCATCAATCACCCAATTAAGGTTTGTTCTTAGATTCTTTGTTCTTTTATAAAAGTTTTACAAAAGTATGAACTATTTGGTTAGTTTTCTTAAAAATAAAGTGAAATGATTTTGTGTTAGCTATGAAATTATCATCCATGCTTATTCTTAAATTTCCATGATGAGTTGTTCTTAAATGTTGACTTTTGGTGGTCAAAGATAATGAAAATTAGGTAACAGAAGTCAATTGATTTTATCTTCCATGTTTCTGGTTGCTGCAGTTTTTTTTACCTAATTTAATCAACTACCCAGTTGAGGTGTGTTCTTGATTTTGAATAATTTGGAATATTATACTTTTTTTTTCTTTTTTAGAATTTATGCACCTTTTAGTGATCAACTTTGTTTTTGGAAATTGGATAATCAAAAAAAAAAAATCATTTTTTACAGTTTCTTAAATGTATACAAACTTTAAGTTTTTATAAAATCATGAACATTTTGGTGATCAAATGAGTCATGATTCATGATGTTTTAGTGGTTATAAAATTATCACCAATTTTCCAGAGTTTTTTTTCTCATGATTTTGCAAGTTTTGATTGTGATTCCCTTGAAAGTTATGAAAATGTTGGATTTTTAAAATTGGGTTTTAGTCGTAGAATACATGTATTTTTAAAAAGTTGTACAATGGCAACGAACTTTCATAGGTGTTCCAATTTGCATTTTTTGATGACGTGTCACGTTATAAATGATGCCACGTGTCAGCCTTTCAGGTATGACACGTCATCAAAAATGTGCAGAATGAAACACTTATGAAAGTTCGTTGTTATTGTACAACTTTTTAAGAGTACACGTACCAAATCGGTACATTTGGAAAAGTTCGTTGCTATTCTACGACAGTACGAATAAAACCCTTTAAGTTTTTATAAGTAAATTTTTAAGGCTAGTTGATGAAGAAATAATGCATGCTATACATGAAAAGTTAAAATCTGATTCTCTGTCAACTACTGAAACTTATGAAAATGTTGGATTTTTAATTTTTTATAAGTAAATTTTTAAGGCTAGTTGATGAAGAAAACCAGGGCCGTCTCATGGATTTCGGTGGCCCTGTGCCATTACTATATGGAGGCCTCACTAAATACAAAAAATAAACGTATAAACGAATTATACTTCTTCTTTCATACAAATTAGTACATTGTACTCAGATAATGACAAAAAATGCATACATATATAACATAAATTTTCAACTTTTGGTGGCCCCTCTTTGGTTGTGGCCCTGTGCGAGCGCACCTGTCGCACTCCCCAATATCCGGCCCTGAAGAAAACAATGTATGCTACACATGAAAAGTTAAAATCTGATTCTCTGTCAACTACTGAAAGTTATGTTCCTTTTCACCGGAAATGTGATATATACAATAATCTAGTTTTTCCGGAAATAAAGTCCACTTTTGAGTTTAAAAACCTTAGATTTACGTAGACTTTTATACTTCGGTATGCAATGTTTTCTAACTTAGTACCCTTTTGTGTTAAAATCCATTTTCAAAGTTCTTTGTCAAATAATTAACCAATCAACAATTTTTTGAAGTTAAAATTCGACCGATAACTGACCACTAGTTTGGGAATCATTTGCTTTAGTTTATTCCTAACTAGTGTATATAAATTTACATGCAACTTGTTTACAGAATTTGGTTGTATTCAGAGTCTCTAAATCAGTGTTCGTTACAATTTGTGAATAGACATAGACACAATTAGATTCATATTAGAGTCAACTTTGAGATCGGAAACTCAAAAATTGACATTGATGTTCTGAGTTTTGTGGCTCGTAACAATTTTTACCGAAAGAAATAATTAGTACGATAATGATAATATAAAGCTGTTTATCAATAATTAGATTAGTGCTCATCAATTTTGAGATTCAAAATCAAACATTTTGACTCTAAAAGTCAAAGATGAACTACAGTTTTTGGAATCGGTTACTTTATTATGTTGTAATCAATCAATGTCTATATCTTTATACGCAACCTGTTCTCAGCAGTTAGCTATAATTAGAGGCTCAAAACCAGCATTAGAGTCCGCCTTTCACTTAAGATATTAAACATTTACGTCGATGTTATTTGTTTCGTGGCCAATAATGTTTTTGTAAGATCGTAAACTTCTTGTTTGATAATGAAAATAATAATATCTATGTTAATTATAAAATTTACATCAAGGTTATTAGTCCTCCTCAATATTGAAGTTAAAAATCCATAACTTTCTAAAAATCAAAACCATGCGCAAAAGCAAACTCTTGTTTTGGAATCATCATTTACTCTAAATATATGTATATATTCTCAACTAGTGTCTATATTTTTATCTGCCACATGTTTCAGAATTTGGTGCTATTTAGACGGTATATATCAACATTTGAGTTTGTAAACAGACATTAACCATTGGACTGATAAGATGAGGAGAGCTTTGGTCAAATCTTCTGGACTAATTCACTCGGCTTTTCGCCATTGTGAAGCAAAAAGACCGTTGTTGAATGCAACCTCGATGTTATGTGAAGTAAAAAGCAACATTGATACGTGTAATTATGGGCATTCATCATATATATTTTCAAGAGCTATTTCTGCTGATGCTGCTAAAGTAAATTATGAAGGTTCCCACTATTTGACTATTTTCTATTTTTCTAGTTCCATTCTAATTTATCGTGACGAATATCAGATTAAACTTTTTGTTTAAATAACAGAAGTGAAGAGGACTGGTCCTCTTGTGGAGTATGAGCGTAGAATAAGTGCTGGTGAACTTGAAGATGGTGATAATTGTCAGGTACATCATTTTCTATAGTATATCCTAGTGCTTTGGAAACAACTTTTCTACATAGTTTTTGAATTTTTAAAGGGTCAACATGGGTCATCTCTGGTATGGGTTAAACAACTTTTGCCCAGTTATGAGAACAACTTTTGTCCAAACTTTATGAAATTTTTAGAAAAAATAATTGGCATGTGAAGTCAAATGTTGCTATTTATGACGATTATGTTGCAGATGGGTACCTTAAGAGAAATACAACGACTCTATGACGAGCTTAGTAGTTCCGTTCATGCCTGTCACTTGGATCATTATTCAGATCCTGGGAAAACCGGGAGGTAAATATTGTAGTAAATTAGACTTTAATCAAATTCAAGGTCAAACAGTATCATTTGACACTCAAAAGTCAACATGGGACTGAAAAGTCAATTTATTGAAATTCAGGAGTAGGTGGTTATGGTCTCGTTTTATGCCACAGTCTTTGGTCTCACCGGTGAAAGGACTCTATCTTTATGGCGGAGTTGGTACCGGAAAAACTATGTTGATGGACTTATTTTTTGATCAATTGTAAGCTCTTTTTTGTTACACTTTGCTAAAATTATTATCTTAGTTTACTATCCTGATAACAGGTCAAAACTTGTAGTTCTTATATGGGCCAGAAGTACTTCTTTTCCAATTTTTAAGCATTTTTATTTTTATACGCACTTGATTGTCTTAAACAGGATTACGAAAAATATGTTTACAGTTATAATCTAGTTTTTTTAGTGATTGAACAGGTTGTATGGAACTATAGATTAACAATAGACTATGCGGGACTTTCAACCCGACCCTGACTGTTTGTTTTCTAGCTAATTGATAGATTTGACCCATAATAGATTAAGCATAACTTAAATCGACCCATTCATAAGTGAATGGGTCAAAATTGTTACCTGTATTTGACGTGTATTTTCTCACCAGGCCATGCACTTGGAGGAAAAAGAGGATTCATTTTCATGACTTCATGCTAAATGTTCACAGCCGCTTGCAGGTTAAAACCCGCCACATGCTTACTTCGGTTTTGCGCTTAGATACAAAACTTGTTAGAAAAGGATTAAAGGAAGCACAGTTGGCTTTTGAAGTCATGATTTTCGAATTCAAAATTGGAAATTTGATCTTTACTAAATATGACAATTTGAGTCTATAAACTACTATTACTACTTTCCTTATGTTGGCACTCATTTTTTAGTGAAACCGGTATTAGTTGTGAATTTAACCAAACACGTTTGAGTTGGTATTTTTTTCTAATGCAGAAGCACAAAGGAGTATCCGACCCTCTTGAAGTCGTTGCAGGCGAGATTTCTCATGAATCTATTTTGCTGTGTTTAGATGAATTCATGGTACGTTACGACTTGCGCAGTCCCCTATTAAGTACTTTTGTTGTTATCTACTTAATTAATTACTATTTATCAGGTTAATGATGTAGCTGATGCTTTGATATTAAACCGCCTATTTAAACATCTTTTCAGCAATGGCACAGTAAGTAATTAAATTTTATGAATTTATGTTCGTTACTTCATACCCACACCGCAATGTTAAAATGGAAATAACTAAATGATACTTTGTTTATATGTGTTCCTGATGCAAGTATAGATACTCGTTGCTACATCAAACCGCGCTCCAGATAATCTTTATGAACGGGGATTGCAAAGAGATCTTTTTCTTCCCTTCATTTCCACACTAAAGGTATGCTCAACAATAATGAGACCGCCAAGTCAGTTGATATGTCTGAGTCTCTAGTAGATATATTTTATAACATATTGAAATGGATTTATTTTTTATTATTGACCCTATTTCGTAATTTTCATATTTATAATCTTGTATTATTCCATGGATGTAGGAAAGATGCATGGTACATGAAATTGGATCGTCTGTAGACTATAGAAGAAGGACCTCGGTAAAACTCTTGGCCCTTTTTTTCAAGCTATATATGTTTTTTACTAATATTTTAGCTATTTAACTCGTTAGAAGTAGATAGTAAATGAATTGAGATTGTCATCTCAATAGTTTTTGAAAGTTTCTCTGGAACGCAGGCAGAAGAAGGTTTCTACTTCATACAACATAGTACATCCGGTTTTCTTATGCAAAGGTTTAATGAGTTGATTGGGAAACATACGGCGCGCCCACAAGAGGCCAAAGTTGTTATGGGAAGGACACTACAGGTATATCTTATTAATGATTCCACATTTATTTTCAATTCCAAAGATAAAATAGCTTGACACGTGTCACAAAAACGTCAAAGTTTAGACGATTGAAAGATTCGTTCAATTTTGCTAGGATTGTAAGAAAATGTTAATTTTATTCATGCACGATGAATAGGTACCTTTTGGTGCTGACGGATGTGCATATTTTCCATTTGAGGAACTTTGTGACAAACCTCTTGGCGCCGCTGACTATTTTGGGTTATGCAGTAAGTAATTTAATACCAAAGAAAAGTTCATTCAGTTTGTTGCATTTGCATATCATGGAGTCATAATTTAAGCTCAACGCACTAATTTCTTCTTCAAATTTCAAAACGGAAATTGGCAGCCAAATCATTAATCAAACTTTGTAGCAGATACTACATAACATATAAATAAGGTTGAAAATCAAACAGTTGACCATAAAAGTCAAAATGCTAACATATTTGCAATTGCAGAAAATTTTCACACTCTGGCTTTGGATGGTGTCCCGATATTCGGGCTCCACAACAGGACAGCAGCATACCGGTTCGTCACTTTGATTGATGTTAGTCTCATTTCTTGTCATTTCTTCTGGCTCATGCGCGCATTTTTGGTGCCTAAATTGTAAATTAATGTAATTATTTTGTAACTATAGGTGATGTATGAGAACAAGGCTAGGTTGTTGTGTACCGCCGAGGGGACTCCTTTTGATCTTTTTGAAAGGATTGTGACTGTGGCGGATGCACATAATGTAGCACCTAGAACTTCTTCGAGATCAAGGAAAAATGACGATTTTGACCTTTGTGTTGACAATGAGTTGGGCTTTGCTAAAGATCGTACCATTAGTAGGTAAGCTTTTTTCAATCACTTTAATATACTTTAATTTGAGTGAACTCCATTTTGTTTTCTAAAGATGTAAGATTTGTTACTCACGATTTATCTCTAGAGATGGCAAAATGGGTTGGTGAGACGCGTTGGGTAATGGATGAAAACGGGCCACGTTGGTATGGGTCGGGGTACAAAAACTAGATATGCTAATTTATTTCCTATTACAGGTTGACGGAAATGAACAGCAAAGAGTATCTCGAGCACCACAGTGAAATGATAGCAAACAAACTGCTTCAAGGCCTAAAAGATGAAGACAACAATGAAAAAATGATGCATGCATGAGCACAAGAGACGACGGAGTTCATTGGAAATTTTAATCCCAACTCGAGCCACTTGTTGTGGGGCTGATGTAAAGTTTGTACCATAGCTAGCCATGTTTGATCAAATACTCTCTTGTGTATGATAAGAATGTGGACTATTACATAGTTTGCATTCGCTTAGAACGTTTCTGAGTATTTTGGTTCTGTACATATGATCTCATTGTTCCTCTGGTGAACAAATAAAGAAGCGTCTATAGCGTAGGACACATGAAAACCGTTAAGAAAAGTGCTGATGAACAAAATCCATAACAATGATGTTCATGTATAAATCGACTATCATGACATGAGTCAAGGATCTGTTGGGAAACTGTTACACTTTTATTTTATTAATAAAATCAAATTATAATACAATAAATTAAATTAACAGAAAATTAAATAACAGACAGAAAGGGGTAGAAGCAGAAGAACAGACACTATATAACGATAAGTAAATAAAAGCAGTAAAAGGTGGTGGAACGAGGCTCGTGTTTAACACGATTCCCTTAAAACAGATGCGCTGTCGAGGCTCGTGTTTAACACGATTCCCTTAAAACAGATTCGCCGTCTGTTTCTCAGGGTACAACGTCCAAAGCTGTTGTACAGCCGGACCTGACAAACTTGCCTGAAAAAACACGGAAGCATTCGTACATTTCTGATCGAAAGGATTGCTGGAACTTGGTTTCTATGGAGTTGTATATTTAGTTGTGTCTAAAACGAATGAGACTAGGCCTCTATTTATAGTGAAAACGTTGTCTTGTTTTTCAAGATAAATAACTGCCCAACTTAAGCAAATCTTTTAGAGTAAATTGCATAAATCGTCCCTAAAGTTTGGCCAAATTGCATGTTTCGTCCCAAACGTTACGAAAGTGCAAGGATCGTCCTTGTGGGGATATATGTGGGGAAACCTTTGTTGCAAGTATCGTCCCTGCGGGGACGATACTTGCACCAAAGGTTTCCCCACAGGGATGATCCTCACTTTCGTAACATTTGGGACGAAACATGCAATTTGGCTAAACTTTAGGGACGATTTATGCAATTTACTCAATCTTTTATTAAAAATTTTTTTTTGCATATCTTTTAATGACACAAAATATTTTGTACAAACTTATTTGATAAGTTTAAATCTATTTCTAATAGATTTCCAGATTTTGTGTTTCACGTGTCCCACTTTGAGACACGATATCTCATTCATATTATCTCCATTTTGGACATAAATATATATAACATATACTATTTTTCCAACAATCCCCCACATGAATGAAAATCGGTTGAAAACATACGAAAGTTTCGGCGAAATTTCTGCGGTTGAGTCTTGCATAGGATAGGTAGGTGTGACCCTTTGAACCTTCCCTTGTGAGATGCACTTAGTCTCGTAGATCTGAGTAGGCGTGATGTCCTTGAACTCAACATCTGTTTACATAGACGACAATAGACACTCACACAAGACTCTCCCTGACGTTGTCAAGTCCTCATAGTCGTGCTCGTTATGGTCATGAACACTAGCCTGGTTCTGCAAGAGCTCTTAGGAATTGCGCCCCCCACAATTCCCTTCGAAGCGACCCCACTTCTCTCTCACATAGGTGCTTTCATCATGAATCATTAAAAACATATGTTTTGTGATTTTATCTTGAATCACTATGCTTTGTGATTTCTTCCTGAATCATTAAAGCTATATGTTTAACCTCTCAACAAGTCACATTTGTTATAGGAATGGACTAGGATGTTACAATTTTAAGTAACACCCCATATTGACGTGACTTCACCCATATTTCTATGATTAGGTTGTCCTATTGAACCCAGATCTTACGATCTCCAGTCAACTGGGTTAGGTTTTCCTTCATAGAAACTCATTCCTTTAAGGGCTTTAGTCACATTCCTTTAGACGACTCTCTAACTAACTCTCTGCTTAAGCCTTTCGTAAGCGGATCCGCGATGTTATCCATTGACTTTACGTAGTCAATTGTGATAACTCTATTTGAGAGTAGTTGTCGCACCAATCACCGTCTATGATGAATATGTCTCGACTTACCGTTTTACATTGTGATATGAGCTCTGTCAAAATTCAATTGACTATCACACTTTATAAACATGGCCGTTCACTCCGGTTTCGCATCTTGGTATTTCCTTTTCGTCATTAAGTAAATATCCCGCATATTAAATTTATCTCAAATGATAAATTCATATTTCATCATAGATTTAGCTATAAACGTCTTTTTGAAATACTTTCAAGATTTCCAAGACATAGCTTCCCACTTAGCGTAAGTACATCCGCTCTAGTGGATCTAGATTCTTTTAAGTAAGAATCCAAATTTGCATTACTCTATTATTATCAGCCGGATATCTTCCATAATGCAATTTCATAAGTATCACAGTACTCGTGTAATACTATTCAAATGATCATCACTTGAATTACTGGTATACTTGACCTGGTTATAAATTCAAGTCACACACGTCATTACATACATAAGATGCCCAATATTCTTTAAGTATCCAAAATGGGCAACACCTTTAGATTAAAAGATGTTATTGAATTCTAGCTAGGCTGGAATCCCCCACATTGAACCTCTCAAGAATATTGTTCTTATAATATTTTTGACTTCAAAACAAATCCATATTGGTTCACATGACCTTAGTTTCAAGAACCATATTCAACAACTAATGAAGTTCATGTCAGTCTTGACTCCAACATATCATTAGTGGATTTGTTTATCTTCTTATCACTTCTAGTGATAATTATACCATGTATGTATAAACACAGGAGTACACACATACATCCATTAATTTTGAATCCACATTCTTGCATGATATGGTGAAAATTAATGTCCTTGTTTGGGAGCTTTCCTTAAGTCATATAATGACTTAACAAGCCTACGAACTTTGCTCTCTAATCCAGGAGCCATGAAACCCTCAGGTTGGTTCATGTATAGTACTTTTTTCTAAATCTCCGTTTAGAAATATCATTTTCACATCCATTTAATAAACTTCCAATTTTCTTAATGCGGAAATAGCAAGTACCATCCTAATCGAGGTTATTCGCGTAACAGGCCAATAAGTATCAAAGTAACCTAGACCTTCGCGTTGTCTAAATCCTTTGATTACCAATCTTGCTTTGTACTTGTCAATGGTGCCATCAGCTTTCATCTTCTTCTTAAAGATCCATTTATAGCCTACTGGTTTACAACCCGAAAGTAAATCCACGAGCTCCCAAGTATGATCTTGTAAAATTGAATCTATTTCACTTTAAATGGCTTTTTTCCATTGAGACATTCCGAGAAAGTTACCGCTTCTTGATAAGAAGTAGGTTCGTTTTCTACCATAAAAGAAACAAAATCGGGTCCGAACAATTTCTCGATTCTTGCCCTTTTGCTTCTTCTAGGTTCATCATCTTCTTCCTTGGGTTGATCTTGTCTCTCATCTCAGAGATCATTATCATCTCGTTGTCTCTGATCTTGGACAACTTCATCATCAATTCTAGATGATCTTCCAATTTCCTTTGTTAACATGGAAATATACTTTCAAAGAAGGAAGCACTTCTTTAGAGTCGCCGCTGTTGTTTTGTTTCTTTCTATATAGCGTAGGTCTCAAAGGTTGATAAGCGCGTAGTGTCGGATATAACCCTTTACTGGACCGCCCTTCTATACATAATTATAAATACCGCTCGATCAGTTACTAGTCCCTCAAATACCCTCTATTCTTTACCCGCAATTTTTGGGTTTCATGAGAGCCCCCCCCCAACCGTTCGCCGCGCGAGATCCCTCCTGCTCCCCACTCCCCCTCCGCTTAGCACCCCCGAATGCCCCCCCCCCCCCCCGACCCCCTCCCACCGCCCCTATCATCCTCCCGCGCGGTGCTCTATGTTCTTCCCGGCTACAAACTCAATCCCAGTACAATTCTAGATGGATTCTTCCATTTTCCTTGTCCTAACATGGGGATAATATACTTTCAAAGAAGGGGAATAAGCACTTCTTTATTCCACTTCTATCGTTATCCTTGTGTTTAGTTCAACATATACACAAGGAGAAACCATAAGCACTACTGTTCATGAGCGTTATAATAAAATTATGCAAAACTCACTGTTTCAGTGTCATAATTTTTAAAACCTTGGGATTCAATACAGATATCTTGGCTAGATGTCCCCCCCCACATTTGTAAATACTTATAAGATAGTCTTCTTCCCATCCATAGTTCATAAGAACTATCTTATTTTCATTACACGAGATCTCATCTAAAAGATAAGTACCCGATATAATCGCTTTCCCCCCATGCCATGGCTTAAACCAGGACTTAAGAACATGGCATTAACCATATCTTCTAAGGCACGATTCTTTTCTTTCAACAATTCTCTTGTTGGAGTATCAAGAGCAATAAATTTGTGTCTTATTCTAAGTTTAGCACATAAATTTAGAAATGAAAACACATATTCACCTCCGATATGACTTTGAACCACCTTGTTTTCGATAATAAGTTAATTCTCAACTTATATATATAGAACAATCTTGTCTATATCCTTACTCTCAAGTAAGTATAAAACCATGTGAATCATATCAAGGGGTTCGGTTATTCCCGTTTAACCGAGAGAAAAGACAATCTTGTCAATTTGGCTTCAACACAAGTTTTAATTTTGTAATCCGTGTCAATACAAAAAAGGGTATCCAATTTGGTTTAATTAGACAACATATTGAGTTAAAAATTAAAACATGTCCGAGTCAACCATGCCATACATTTAAACAATCAAATAAGCTGAATTCATACTCATTTTAATGAAATGACCATTAGAAAATACATTCAGCTTAAACATTTTCAAATTATGTTATTCGTTAACTCAATTTTTTTATTTGATTCAAACACAAGATGAAAGCCAAATTTCATTAAGTAACCATCCAGACACAAGATTCCTACAAATCTCCGGCACGTACAACGCGTTGGTTAACTTAAACTCTTTTCCAGATGTAAATCACATCTCCGGTTCCCGTGATATTAACAGTTGGAGAGTTGCCCAAATTCGTTCTCTCCATTCACTGCATTAAAAGAGTTAATTAAACTCTTATCACTATAAACATGATATGATACCAAAGTGTTAATCCACCGTTACCTAAGGTCGGATTCCCTCATGGCCTCAGTTTTTATGTCATTCAGACCATATAACGCATAGTTATGGCACATAAGGTTTCTGAATGCTTCAAAGCATCTACCGTACACGTAACTAGAGTATCGGTCTCCCTTTTAACAAATTCGGGAGCAGATCCTTTAGATGTCACTCGTGACATTCCAAATATTTTGTTAATACGAGATCTCATAATTAGTTTGAAACTAATTTTAGTACTATTAACAACATGCTTAATCACAAGTGTTTCTTAACAAAACAATTTTAATTCGTTTTTTGTTTAAAACACTGATGTTTTGTAAGATCCGTTATACAAAACCGTTTTAAAAGTCTTCTTTTGATTAAAACAATTAAACAATATCACCTATTACATAATGTTTTAACAAAACACATATGTAATATGATGTTGTCAATTTCTATTAAAAGATCTTTAATAGATCTATTTTACATGATCTATTTCTATACTGAAACTCAACAAGGTTTCAGTAGATCCATTCATCTAAAGAAACTCAACAAGGTTTCAATAGATCCATTCTTCTAAAGAAACTCAACAAGGTTTCTACAGATATACTTTTAAACTTCAAAATTTCAAGAATTATATCTAGTTAATAATTAAACTCGACCCGGTTTAAAATAAACTAGACAAGTCAAACAAACACTTCCACTAATTTAGTAAAAATGATGTATATAATCTGATATTTAATAATAACTTGTATAATTATCAATATCTTGTTTCAAATAAACTCTTCTTGATTTCATTGAACATGTTACAGTTATCTAATAAAATAACAACTTATGTTTTAAGAGATTTGTTTCAAAGAAAATCCACTTGGTTTCAATGAATCTAAATTCGTCATGATTTGCAACCATGTCAGTAACTGGCGCACCAATTACATTTACAAGATTCACTAGGGTTACACTCGTGTTACCATTAGTAAACTTGTCAATACAAAACAGTTAAGAACTGTTAAAATAATTTGGTATCTAATAAACTCGACTTGGTTTATTTAAACTTGTACCAAATCCGATTCAAAGAAACTCAAATTGGTTTCAATGAATCAAATAGATCAGTTTAATAGAAACTCAATCTTGGTTTCAAAATAAACTGATCTGAACACCTGAAAGATCACACACAAACAATTAAATAAACTGTTATAAACCGGTATCCAAGAAATTCAATCCTGATTTCTATAACCTTGTACCGGATCTGCTTCAAAGAAACTCAATCTTGGTTTCAGTGAATCAACTAGATCTATTTAACAGAAACTCAATCTTGGTTTCAAACTAAACTGATCTGAACAACTGCTTTTTAAAAATCGTTATAGATCTGTAATTCCAAATTTGTACATTAAAAATATGTTTATTAAAACTGATTTCCAAAGAAACTCAACTTGGTTTCAACAAAAAACAGTTTATAATTATAAAATCTGCTAATAATAATTAATCCGATTTAACAAAAGTGATTTTAATTATGTTACACAGAATCTGTTTTAAGACTGTTACACTTTTATTAATAAAATCAAATTATAATACAACAAATTATATTAACAGAAAATAAATAACAGACAGAAAAGGGGTAAAAGCAGAAGACAGACACTATATAACGATAAGTAAATAAGGCAGTAAAAGGTGGTGGAACGAGGCTAGTGTTTAACACGATTCCCTTGAAACAGATTCGCCGTCTGTTTCCGAGGGTACAACGTCCAAAGCTGTTGTACAGCCGGACCTGACAAACTTGCCTGAAAAAACACGGAAGTATTCGTACATTTTTGATCGAAAGGATTGCTTGAACTTGGTTTCTATGGAGCTGCATATTTAGTTGTGTCTAAAACGAATGAGACTAGGCCTCTATTTATAGTGAAAACGTTGTCTTGTTTTTCAAGATAAATAACTGCCCAACTTAAGCAAATCTTTTATTAACAAAAAAAATTTGCATATCTTTTAATGACACAAAATATTCTGTACAAACTTATTTGATAAGTTTAAATCTATTCCTAATATAGATTTCCAGATTTTGTGTTTCACGTGTCTCACTTTGAGACACGATATCTCATTCATATTATCTCCATTTTAGACATAAATATATATAACATATACTATTTTTTCAACAGGATCGGGTTTGATGGCGATCAAAACCTCTATCTCTAATATGAAACAACAAAGCTTATTGAACCACTCAAGGGTGGCCTAGTGGCAAAAGGACTTGCGATTATCAATTCCTACTAGGTGCAAACAACTTTGAAGTGATCACGCCAACCTCCTGAAAAAGGAGGGCTTTACATGGTTTGAGTCTGTGTGACGGTGGGTTCAAACCCCGTGAATTAGTCGGCCAAAAATGTGAGAAACCATGATTAACCCAAAAAAAAACAACAAAGCTTATTGTGTACAATTAAAGTTTTGGGACATGCCTCGAGGAATTAAATGACTGATTTTGTAGACACGACTTTACTATATGTTGCAGGTGCTGTTATCAACCAAGTTATACAACATCAACTTTTATTCTGAAAAACACCTACCAGAAACCTTCAATAACACCACACTAAAAACCACATTTTACAAAAAAAAAGAAAAAGAAAAAACAGAATCACACACATAAACGCCGCAATGGTGCCGCCTATAACACACCATACGGTGCGGTTATAATGGCGTTATAGACATCCAAATGTGCATATTACGAGCTGCTCTCAACTCTTCGAGAGAAAGTAATAAACGGTACTAACTTTAAAAAGTTAGTTTATTAGAAACAGTAAAACCTAGTACCTAAACAACAAGTCAGGCCTATTGGCCTTATTAGCTAACATCCACCCTCAAACTTACAATGCCATAGTGGTGAACATTGGGAGTTTGTCAAACATAAAATAAACAAAAAACCGAAAAGCAAAGAGTGCGGAGCGTCCCAGAGTGCAGACTAAGTGCTAGACGAAGTATTAATCCGATGCAATCCAATAACAAGGCGACATCAGTCAAGTCTTAAACGGACGGACAAAAGACACTGCAAAACCAAAATCAAAGCAACATAAATACGGAGATGAGCGAGAGCAGATGAGGCAGGTGCATAGCACGAAATCACACGAATACGGAGATAAGGGATAGCAGATGAGGCAGACAGATTCAGCAGACAGACAGAACAGTGGAGAGATCCGAACACACGTAAACAAAGAGCAGATCAAATCACGCAGACAGACAGACATCACATTCAGACAACACAACAGATTCTGACAACAGATTTCAGACAGCAGATTCAGACAGCAGATGCATGCAGATAGAGCAACAGATTCAAACATCACATTTAGACTAGATGCATGACACCAAACAAAATCAGATGAATGGAGAGCTAGATGTAACCAACATAACCAGGCAACCGGAACCAAAATATGTTGTTGATGCCAAAATGCTACACATAACTACTCAAAACATAGTCAAATTAGTTAAAACTATAACATCATCATCGCCAATACAAAACCAATTACAACCAAACCAATTCTCAAGTTCTTTAAATCTCGACGAATAAATTATCAACCATCGCAACTTAAATATCCCATAATGTTCACTAACAAGATTTTGAAACTCGCGCTTCGCTGCGGCGTTTTTTTTTGTTTTTTAGTGTGTTTCTTGTATGGGTTTTTTGATGTATTTTTTTTTGATGTTGATTGATAGTATATTAGTGTTAAAATTAGTTTTAGTAGCCTTTTATGAGTCTTAGTAGGCTATTATGAATCCATTAGGAAATCAATTATTTAGTGGATGGTGACGTGGTAAGCCTATATTTCACATCTTGTGGCCACATTAGTCTATCTTTTAGAAATTGCTACTTACCTGTATACTTGTTATCTTTTCTCTTTTTGTGACGTGGTGAGTTTATATGTACCATTTAGTCCACATAAGTCTATCTTTATGACTATACTTAAGGCCACATAAGTCTATCACTGTGAGTGGTTTCTAGGATAAACGTGGGTAGTTTTCCACTATGGTTTTCCTATTTAAAGTGTCCTCTTTTCCCATTTGTGTTATCCATCTTTTTATCTCTCTTTTTTAAGATGACATCTACTACTGTTACATCTGTGGAGCAAGCAGTGCGTGAGCCTGAGGGTGGGGTTAGTAGTACACGTCTGATGTTCTTGGTTAATCAGGAGATCATGGAGGATGCTCTGAGGGTGGAAGACTACAAAAGAATGTCGCGTCAGTTGAGAGAAAGCGTTAGGAGAAAATGCGGGTATATTCGTGCATTGAAAGTTGGTCCAATAAGTGTTGTTGCTAGTGAAAGGTTGAAGTTTCTTGAGCGTATGCGTTTGGAGGATATGGAGAAGGGTACACGTTTGTTGTTGATGATGAAGGAAACCGAGGTAAAGATTGGCGAGAAAATCGCTTTTGTTACAACACTTAGGGATAATAAAGTTATCTAAGGTTGTGTAGTGTTGGTGTAGTAGTTTGGTGTATGTTTTAGTAGTAATGTAGTGTTGTTTAGGAGTTGTGTGGCAGTTGTTTGTCACAATTTTGGTGTAGCTTTTATAATGTGAAGGTTAGGAAGTTATATGTATGTTGATGTAGTGCTGTGTATGGCATCTGTGATAGTCGTTGGTTACTATTTTGGTGCACTTTTGGTTGGTATGTAACTATGTATATTGTGTGTATGCACACAATGTTTATATAAATTACAAATTATGATATTATGTGTCTATTTGATTTTCGTTTTATCCATTGTGTTTTTGTTTGTTTATACTTATTCAATATGAAGTGATGTATAAAAAATGTCTCTTCTAATAGTCAATATTGCTTTAGGGTAAAGATTTATGTGATAACATTTTGCAAAAGATAATAGAAGATTCATGGGAATTTGGGATTTGATGTTTAATTTTGAGATTTATAGTTCTGGCGAAATATTAGGTGTAAATTTAGAATGAGGGAATATACATGTAAATTTTATATGATTCTAGAGATGGATTTTAAGTTTGTGTTTCCTTTTTGAAATGTAAAGAATAGAATCCATAGAAATTTTAAGTAATTTCATTTGTATCTTGTTGTTGTGTGGTAAGTGATAAGTTGTTTTTGTTGTAATATGATTTTTTGTTTTGATTCTATTTTCTTAATGCTTTTGTATATGGGTTGTTTGATAAAATGGAATACATTAAAAACTAATTAAAATTTTGGTCAGGTGGTTGGAAAGGTTTTTTGTTTTGTGTGGGCTAATTCAAAGGTGTCTGTCCACTTGTATGCAATTTGTATATGTGGAGCATGTAGAAGATGAATACACTTGTATGTAATTTGGATATTTGGAGTGTAAGGTCAGTTAGAGTACCATGTATAATTAATTTTTTTGTTTAGTATTTTTTTTATTTTTTATAGGTCTTTTATTGTTGCTATATGCATGTGTCAAAGTGAGTTTGATAAGTGGCAAGTTAATTTTGATAAGTGGCAAGTATATAGGCCAAGTGTATGAATACATGAGAATGTTGCTGTTTTTTTAACAAAGTTTTTTGCTTATTAATAGGTCTATATTTTCATCTTTTTTGTTATGTTTAAAATGACATCTTCTTTACCATTGATTCAGGAGTTGGTGAGCGCAGCTGGGTCAGATGCAACCAAGGATCAATTGGTTGTTCTTTTTGAGAGAGAAGTTGCTGAAAGTTTGGGGAAAATTGAGGAATATCGTCGACTGTGTATCGAGCTAAGGGCAAATATTAGGTTAAGAAATGATTATATTTGCGAACTTCAGTTGTATAGAAGTTGTGATGATGTTATTGGGAGTATAGCTATGTTACGTCGCATGCAGTTGGATGATGCGGATAATGCTAGTCGTCTGTTGTCGTTGGCGAGGGAGACTCAGCAAAAAGTGGATGAAAAAACTGATTTTATCACGAGAATTAGGGAGCGTCTTCCGGGGACGGCACTCTGAGTGACTTTTGTATAAAATTGTCTTATCTTGCTTTATGTGGTTGTCTAAGTGTTTGTTTAGGAAGTTTATGTATGGTGTTTTCTGTGTGATGTCTTGCGTATGTAAAATTTGTTTTTAATAAATGAAAGCAAGGTTGTTTAGTCTTGTGTTTTTTTAGTGGTTTTTTTATATTTTTTATAGCATTTTAATTTGTTTTGGTTTTAATGGTAATTTTTTCGTAAATTTGTTTTCTATACTACATTGATGGGTTTTGCATGCATTGAGTTTTGACTGCGCAAGTTTTAAATTATAATGATCCCCTTTGATTCTCTGTCTAGCACCATTTGTGTGTCTTTTATGTGCTTATTTAAGCAAGAGTTATTGCATTATACACTCACAACTACCTCCGAATCTTAGATCAAAATATTTTCTTCATACATTATCAATGGCAAACACTGTTCCCGCGGCTGTGGTTCCTGGCCCTAATTTCGCTGAGCTTATGGATTTGAGTGGTAAAAGGAAGATACCTAAAGCTATGAAGTTTTTCTTGCTCCAGCAAATTGCAGAAGAGAGATCATCCTTGGATGTTGTTCGTGGTCAGTGTGCGGATGTAAGGAGGCGTTTGGCTAAGTTGCATGCTATGATCCATGAGTTGGAGCGTATTGATAATCGTTTGGATGTCATTGATGCTATGGTTTCTTTGAGGGACGGGGTTAGAAGGGAGGAAGAGAAGCTACATCTCATATGTTTCTTTTGTTAAGAATGAGATGTAGTTTGTTTAGTTTATGTTGATTAGGTATGTTGTGGTTTGTGTATGTCTGGTTGATCTTTGTGTCTTATGGAACTATGCCGTGTTTGTTTAAAACTCATAGGAAACTCGTTGTGTCTGTTTAAAGGGCTCCTAAGAGGGTCATTGTTGGATTTAGCGTCTGTATGAATCTATGTTATGTTAATATGAAGTCTAAGAATATTTGTGTCTAAGGTTATTGATTCCTGTTGATTTGTAATAGATATATGAGTTGTTGGGTATCATAGTTTTTTGTAGTGGTTAACAAAAGTGTTATATGTTTTTTGGTAAAATGCGCTTTTTAGCCGCTAGGAATAGGCGACTGTATTATTGGTGAATTAACGCCAGCTTATAGGTTAAAAAATAGTAGCTAATATACTATTGTGACAACGGCAGTTGTTTGTTATAGTTTGCGAAATACACACATAGTAATGGGTAAAATTGTCTGATGCATCTTAGTTACTAATCTAACAGGACTTCCTTCTATGTTTGGAGGTATGTCATTGGAAACTTTGTTATCTGTTCTTGTTTCTATAGTGGTTTTATTTGTTTTCTAAGTTTGTTTTTGTGGTATGTACAAAATAGGTAAAGTTTATGCTGAGATTTTGGTAAAAGAGGGATAAATAAAGGAATTAATCGGTTATGCGTTTATGCTGGAAAATTGAGTAAATAAATTACATGTACAAAATAGGTGTAAAGTTAAGATACTTGAGTCTGCTAAGGTTAATTAGAAACACAAATTGTGCAGTTAGTTTTTACAAAAAGATTAAAAGTGTTTAATTATAGTGTAGAGTATCCTGGATAGGTGTAACAAATTGAACATTTTCGAGAGCAATGATTACCAGAAAGCTGTTTTCGATAGAAGAAACATAGGTGCCACATTAGCTAACACATAGTTAAAAGTATCATAGGTTCTACATTATCTAGTACATAGCTAGTTTGGGAACCATGGCTGGTGTGCCCGGATAGTGTGGGCGTCATAAAGATAAGGATCCATTAGCTGGAGTTTACAAAAGGTAAAGGACTGTTGGTACTACATTGGTTAACCTAATAAAGCTACCTAATATTACTGACACTTTCTTAGTTGTGCGTGGCCACTGTATCTATTATGATTAATCAGTTTTGGGCTTCTTGTATTCCGCGAATCATTCGGAATAGTTTCTCGTTTTGCATGTTGGACCTGATCGGTTGTTATCTTTTTTGTGTTCAGTAGGGTTGGACATTTGTTACCTGGTGTTCCACCTCTGACTACTGACCGGCCTAGATCTTACAATATCGTCGGTGGTTGTTGATGTTACCGGTTCTGCAAAGTGTAAATATTTTTTTAGTAAGGTGTTTGTCGTTAGCTATCTTGCTGTTTAGATTAATTTAGCATGACATTTTTTTACCTGTGGGTTGCTGCAAAGTTGTTGTGGCAGTTGGTGTGACTTTGGAAAAACAGACGTTGAAGTATTTTGTTGACTGGTATGTTGGGATGGTTTACCTGTTATAATTAATTGTATTTTTGTGTAAAGGGATAATAGTTGGTCTGTTATGCTGTGGTATATGTTGATGAGGTTGTTATCATAATTTAAATAAGCAGTCGTGACCAATTTAGGTGTTGTGCGAGGACTGTAAAGTTTTTACCTGTTGTTTGTTGCAATGGTGATGATATTGTTGGTTTGGTTACAGGGGGAGGAGATAAAAGAGGTATAATCTATGTTGGCGTTCTCTTTGCGGGTGTTCCTGCAAGATTTATAAAAACACTTAGAATTTGGTAATTCAGTTTGGATTCTTTAATCAGGATATGGTATATGTATTTATTACCTGGAATATGGGTATCTGGTGTTTCCAGTGCTGTTGTTCCTGAAAAAAATAGTATATACTAAGTATAGGTTCGTTGTTGTTATGTACAATGCGTGTTCTATTCTTAGAAGTGTTACCTTCTATTTATATTGGTTGATTCACCTGATATTTCAATAATGAAATAAGTCTACGTTTTTTTAAATATAAGGATTTTAAATGTGAAATAAATGGTTCGTCGTGTAGTATCTGTAACTTGTGATTTTCCTTTTTCTGAGTCTGTTATTTGCAAAGGTTTGTCCAATATATCATCAAAGTAGAAGTCAACCCTACCTGTTTGACAATATGGGTTGTAATGAAACTGAACAAATGAGTGTTTCCTTCCAGTGCAAGTATTTCTTGGTAAGTCGCGCATGCTGGGGATGTGTATTTTTTTTACCAATTCTGGATGTCTTGCGTGTGTAAGCACGTTGGCATTTGGTGTAAAATATGGAAAAAGTTGTCTGTGGGCCGAGTGATTGACAATGAACGCCTTACAAGTAGTACCTTGTTTGTTTAGGTCGGAAATATGAGTAATTGTACTTTTTTGTGCAGCAATGATGTTTTAGTTTATAAGATATAACCTGTAGTTGGGATGTGGTTGAGGTCCATGATCTGGGCATGTCGGTATATCCGTTCCATCTAGAACCTTCCTAATGCATTTGGCACATGCTATGTAATACCAATCTCTCGATGTATTGATTCCAGTTATGGTTGCCTCAGCTGTGAATCTAACTCCCTATAAAGTAGTTTTAAACAGGTTTGTTATAGCAGTTATTTTTAACAAATATGGTAGAAGATAATATAAACGTGCGAGTAGTCAAATGTAGGTAATAGTCTTATGTATATACCTTGTAACTGTCAGGGTTTTCCTGCAACAATGTTGATATTGGGTATCGATTCCTCTTTTTTTCTCGTTCAGGATCTGCGAACTTGCTTTTTGATATCTCTAACAGTGGTTTGAGGTCGTATTTTGCAGTGAACCTAATTTTGAACAAAAAAAATTATAGTACGTTGTGAATTTAAAGGGACGTGGTTATTATGATTACGTATGGGGACTTACTCTACAAGTAGGTGATCCAATTCTGGTATTTCTGGGTTTAAATAGTAAAAAGTTGCAGAAGTTGCCGTTAGCTGTAAGGTATTCGCATATTCTGTAACTTTGCATGAGCTCACGGCAATAATGACAGGTTTTTGCATCAGTTCATATTCAGCTTTGTGAAAATTCTCCGCTATTTCATCCCAGATAGTTAGCTCAATTACATCACCACTGTGTATATATCAAGGAAATAGACATTGATAAAAGTTTCTTTCTAAATGGAATACGGAAATTTAGCACGCCTACTCAAGATTTTCGATATCTAACTTTCGGAGAACAGTTTGATTTGCACCTGGGCGCCCATGCCTCTCTACATCTCCCACTCGTGTAAGGCACCCAGTGTAATCTGTGTATATACATAAACATTGAAAATAGGATGTGTGAATATAATAATGAATGTTGAAAATAGTAAAAGAAGTGACGGTTACCTGTGAGTGTTACTTGGTTTTGATCTATTGTGGTGGATTCCAGATTAAATTTGTATTCCAGCTGATTATAGGCAACAAAATTGAAGTAGTGCTTTGGGAAATCATCAGATGGGATGCTATCAAATTTTGTATACTCCTAATTTCAACTTGTTTAGGTATCGTGGTCGGTGATACTTGATGGTTATCATACAAAATAAAAACAAACCACGGTGGGCGTGATGTGAGTTTGTAACATCCTATATGATTGAGCCAGCCTTAAGAAGAGAACTAAAACTACTGGATTCACCTGTGCCCATGCTTGCTTGAATAGCATTTCCCTACGTACGTATAGCAAAATTGAGTAAATGACATTTGGATATAGAAAAAAAAAATATACATTAGTTGCAGTGAGTACCTCTTTGTCAATTAGAATGCAATAGTAATCTAAAGGTGATTGTTTTCGTGATCTTCGGCTAATCCATTTGCGATAGACTCGTGCTTCTAAAACTTTGTTTTTCACGCCGGGATGCAAGTCCGAAATACAGTTTTGTGTCATGATAGCTGGAGTATGAAACACATGAATATTAGGTATATAAAAATACGTATGAAATCTATGGTAAATCATACACATAAAATAGAATAGTAACTTTATATTGGTACAATATGGAATGTCACATAGGTAAGATATAATAGTAACTACATTGGGTACATCATGGACATGTTAAATGCGCATATAATACTTATGCAGGAAATTAAGGGGAAACAAATATGCAAATAGTAGGCATATAAAAGTTTAAAGTATAAGTGAGCATGACAAAAATCAAGTAAACCCAAAAGGTAATTCAAAAGCATAAGATAGCAAATAATTCATAATATCAGAAAACCTGTTGGCTATGGATGTTAGACAAAAAATCTTTATACACTATATTTTTGGTGGCATTGGCAGCTGATTTTGTTGTGTCTTAATAAGTATTCGATAGCCCATGTGAGATGTAGCCCTAGACAGAAGCACTGTATCTAGTTTAATTTGCCCGTGACAAGAAATGGTTCAGGTATGAAACACTCCTATTTTTCTCTAACGGACTGACATTCGACTACTTATTTTATAGTTCATAGCATAACAAACTTTGATTGGGAATTGTTTTCTTTTAAAAGTGAATGACATATTTGGGTCTTTAGTGGTAAGAATAATTCGTGGAATATAGACTTTTTCACCGACTCTGTTTCCTGTAATGACCTGAGCCTCAATCAACTTGGACCATAATTTTTTGACTATCATTCTAGTACCATTACACATTCATAATGGGTATTCCAACTTTCAGCTCTAACTCATGAGGAGGAAATCCCGAAAAGTTAAGTGTGTTGAGGTACTCCATGGGATACAGAAGTTCTGCAGCTCCTCTGTCGTTGGCGAGCGGTATTGCTTCGTCTGAACTCTTATATGTTGTGCTGTCACCATACACCATGGACAAAACTTTTGTGTTAATTATGTCGGCTGTATCATTTCTGGGACAGACTATTGCCTTCTGTTGCAATTCTTGTGCGGTCGGATGTTGCAGAGTGTTTTTATCATAGATAAAGTTTATCAAATTTGATAAACCATTGTTGTCGTCTGGAATGCAATACGCTTCAGGAATAGAGATCCAAAAAGTACTCTGACCGTCTTCGACATCTGGTTCCCCAATATTGCCATTGCCAATGTCGAGAAGCCATGAGGCGAATGAGCGTGCCAAGGTTTGTTCCGATTCGTTAGTCTGTGGTTGCAATAGACGCATGTTTTCTCTAAGGGTACAAACTTTAAAATGCTTCCATAAGTATGATTCAGCAATTGACGAAGCCACTATCTCATGCTTTGTCGCACCTTTTTTGACCGGCAGAGTTTGTCTAAAATCACCTCCAAGGACAATTGTTTTTCCGCCAAATAATGTTTCAGGAGTGTCCATGATGTCTCTGAGTGTACGATCTAATGTTTCGAAACATCGACGGTCATTCATTGGTGATTCATCCCAAATTATGAGATTTGTTTCGGCTAGTAGGCGCCCAGCGTGTGTGTTCTTTGTAATCTTGCAAATAGATTCATCTGTTAACTCAAGCGGAAGTTTGAATCTTGAATGTGCAGTACGGCCGCTTGGTAGGAGTAACGAAGCTATACCTGATGATGCGACTGCAAGCACAATTTTACCTTGTGAACGCAAAGTGTTAATAATAGTTTTCCACAGGAACGTCTTGCCGGTTCCTCCATGCCCGTATACAAATATCAGTTCTTGTCTTTTAGCCACAGCAGCGTCGACAATCAAGTTGTAAATGATTTTTTGGTCCTTGTTCAGTTTAGGGACCAGCATAGCAACTTCTTGTGCCAACTTGTCACGATCATAGCTTCTTTCTTCCAGTAGTTCTCTGTTTCTTAATTCTTCAAGTAAGCGTCTGGAGAGTGTGGGCAAACCAAAATCTGAAAGCGTTTTCGAAAAGGTCTTCAGGATGATTTCTATTTCAAACAATGTGTACTGTTCTAACTCTGGATTGTTAATGTGAAGCCCAACAATATGATGCTCTGCTGCTACTCGAAGTTGAATGTCATCGGACATTCTTTCCCAATATCTTCGCCATAGCCTTGTTGGATCCGACACCTCACAAAAAATAAGGAGCTGGACAAATAAATTCCTTAATTCAGTAGGCGTTGACGAAAATGAAGCTTCCAGTAAAGCGGTATCCCATTCTTTGTCATCACCTAAGAGCCCAAAAGCTTCACATGCAGCACGGAAAGTAGAATACACTCTGCCATTGACTGTTCTGATATCTTCAAATGACATGCAACCTTTTTGATGACAAAGAAGAATTCTTAGATAGAACAATTCGCCTGCACTTGGGTGCACATGTGCGAGCCTACCAATTGATACTTGGCCTGACCTTTGTCTTGGGTTCCATTTTTTTGAGTCTCCATACCATACAAAAGACTTTGGAAAGTCCAGATAAGTCAGATGTCGACCATCTGTGTGGTACTTATTATACTCTAACCATTCAGTCAGAGTAGTCATTTTGTTGCTC
The DNA here is from genome assembly GCA_026074375.1 of Tanacetum coccineum. Lineage (NCBI taxonomy): Eukaryota > Viridiplantae > Streptophyta > Magnoliopsida > Asterales > Asteraceae > Tanacetum > Tanacetum coccineum. Next base: position 58,009 of record BQNB010015931.1, read on the forward strand.
TCATTGTTGGCGACAAATTGAAGGGGCTGATGATCTCTGAAAGTAACGACCTGCATATTCTCTAGATGGACCGATAATATTTGAACAGCTGGTTGTCGGCTATGAATTTCATATTTGAAAATTCTCCAGAATGCTTCATATGGGCAGATATAGCGGCCATCAACGAAATTTTGAATCTCATCTACATGTATCGCTCCACGATTAACTTGTGGGGCTGCTTCACCTATAGGCCTTGTTATCTTTGCCACGATTCTGTCTGTACCCTTTGATATATACTTGAAAAGATACTTGATTAGCATAGTCCAACCACAGTATTCAACATTTATATGTGCGTGGAAAGTAAGACAAAGTTGACGGTTATATGGTACCGTGTAACAGTTATCTAAGTCGACACCACGCCTTGTTGTGTAGACATTGGTCTCTCGCCTGCGGTAATGAGCGTAACCATCTTTATCGAAGTAAGTGGTGGCATTGTACGCCTTGGGAAACTTCTTGCTACACCGATTTTCTTTCATACAGGGTGCATTTGGTTCGGGTGGTCCGCAAGGCCCATGTATCATCATTTCTGAGACTACCCTGTATCCTTCTGGATCTTCGTTTGGGTCTGGCAACTCGGCGGAAATGTAGTTGTCTATGTCTTCTGCATGCTGAATCTTTTCCTTGTCATCGATCCACAATAACGTATGGCAATGAGGCAAGCCACGTTTCTGAAATTCTATTGTGTATAAAACTGCAAAAAAAAGGAACATGATAAATTAGTAAACAAATAATTTTCTGTCTTTAAATAAAGGAACAATAGTAGTTAAAATATAATTTAGGGGAAAAAAATAAATGGAATTAAGTGTTGAATACTTACGTCCTGTGACAGTACCAAATAGCCTGCTACTTCTTAAAAACTTGCAAAATTGTTCAACTTTTTGGTGAAACACACGAACAACAACATCTGCCCTATCACCGGGAAGTAGCTCCGGGTAACGTTGCATGTGTCTCTTAATTTCTGGCCAGTTGACATTACACGTGAATGTAATGAAGAACTGTGGGTTCCCTAATGTCCGACATATAGCGAGAGCATCCAAATAATGGCTATACATATAACGGGGACCACCAGTAAAAGACATTGGTAGTATAATTCTTGATCCTATAAATCTGCCTTCGTGATCTCCTCTAGAAATCGCATCATATATGCCCGACAAATATTCCTTTCTTATGTCATTCTGGTGTAACCTATAGTAGTCCATCCGATTCTGTTCAATGCAACAGTAAACACCCACGACATACTGCTGTAGCAATCGTCCACCCCTGAATAAAAGACCATAAGAATTCAAACGTTCATGCAGCTGGTACATGTAGAACATATGCATCGAAACCCGTTTTTCATTATGGACACCAACTTGTTTCATCTCTATGTTGAAGCCGGGCTGACCAAATATGAATAACAAAGGAAACTGCAGTGACATATACGAAGAATGCAATTTGTTAACTCTTTGAGGAACACCACCCCGGGACTCGATAATAACATCATAATCAGTCTCGGTATCTTGGCCACTTTGAAAGACAATACCGGCAAGTGTTTGGGAAGTAGGCAAATCGTACTCCCGTGCACCAACAACATTGTATAACCGGATTTTAAAATCAGGAACAAATTCACCGGTACACTTATCTCTGGCTATCCGGAAAAGCCTAACCAATTCGTTATGTTCATCTAGAAAGCCAATCAACCCTTCAACTATAGCTTGATCTAAGTTACCAGACCTGTCTCCCCCAAAATGTCGCAACCTGTTGGTAACCTCATTCTCTGTATCATATATGTATAACTGCAGAAACCTTGGTGGGTCACCTTCAGATGGACAAAGCGATCCTATCCAATGGTAAACTTCACCGGATATTTTGAAAATGTAAGGAGCTCGCCCGTTATTTATGGAGTCGTCAATCCGTGCACCAAAAGAGGTCATACTAAACATTTGGTTATATGCTCTTATATGTTCCATAAAACGCCGGTTTCTAAATAGTTGCTTTATATGTTCTGGTGGATTTTGTTCAGGCTCTAGCCTGACCCTCCCTCCGGAACAACATTTATTGTATACTGCTTCGCGATGTCCTTTTAAACGCTCCCCGTACCAAAATTTTGCACCACAATGTTCACAAAAACAGTCGCAGTCGCCTATGTCTTTATAGTACGGGGATACACCTGAAAATGAAACAGGAATTTAAAAAATGAAAACATAACATAACCAAACTTATTGAAAACAAAGATATGTTCTGACCATCACTTTGAGGAACGCTGGATGAATTGTAAGTCAGCATACGAATATCTGCCGATCTCCGGCGTGCGTTAGTAGACCTACACTTAGAACCCAAAATGTTTCCTAAATCTGGAACCCTATGGGCAATGCTGGAGCGTACACTGTTCCCAACTTGTGCAGTCATATGTCCAACACTATGTGGACTATTTAGACCTGCTTAAACAGAAACATAAAGAAAATAAAAAAGGGAAAACCAATATGGATAATATGATGGAAAAAATTTGGTAGTATATATAGACACCATTATTGGAAAGAAAAGCTTCAGTGTACAAATAATATGGCTGAGAGTATATTCGTACCTTCGCGGTCATCATTTCCGTATGACATAGACGATGGTATAACAACATTGTGCGACACTGAACGTGGTCTAACAGGTGTTACTCTAGATCCCACAACGTTCCCAACTCGTGTACAACTACGTCTGGTACGACTCTGGGTATCTTCAGCTGCACAACAGGATATGGACAAAATTTGTTAGATGAAAAAATGGTTGTAAAAAATAAGGAGTTAGAAGGACGAAACAATCTCACATATTAAGAAACCTAAATCTGCAACAACAAAATAATGGTGTTTAAGATAATTAGAAACCTTTATTATGAACACTAACAGATCCAATGGCTATTGTAGAAGCACCCTCAGGTAGTGTCTGCATTTCTGCGTCTCGTTGTCTCCTAGTACGCATATTGTGACCACTTCCTACGGGTGAACAACCAACATTTCGAGGGATATTATTAGTTGCAGAAGGCACAACACAAACGAAATAAGCCAAGAAAATAATAAGAAATGAAATAGTATTTTTTTAAGCAAAAATTAAACTCTATTCGCTTACCATTAACATTTGACATGCACGGATGGCTAGCAATGTGCAGGCTGCAGGGTACATCCGGTGTGGAAACCGAACAAATTTCGCGTTTTTCAAAATCCAAAATAAAAGGGCCATTCATAACAGACCACGGATGGGCATGTTGGTTGTTAGCTGAGTAATTCACCAAAGAAGTTTCAATAGGATTATTCGGTGACCGTAAATGTTGAGGCCCAACATCATTCCCACTTGACGATTCACCTACATCCAACAGGTAACATCTATTAGAAGTAAAAAAAATCATTAATAAAATTGCAAAATAACTATCTACAATGCAAATAGCAAACGAAATCCTCTTTACCTTGTGACGCAACGCTCCCAGATTGCCGAAAAAGACACTCATAAGTATAGTCTCGTGAATATCTTGGACCCCGCTGTCTATTAGATAACGCTTGCATACTTGTTTGCTCAAAATCTAATAGGATACCACCATCGGCACATCCCGATGTGTAAGAAGCCATGTTACCAACATCAGTATCGGAAACTTCACTTGCAGAGCCAAAACCCGGTCGATTACACAAAAAAGCCCGTCTAGAGCGTTGTCTACCAGATGTCGAACCCAAACCCCCATTCCATTCCTCATTACCAAACACATCACCATTACCCAACCTGTGACCCTTATCTAGGTCCTCACATTTTCGCTTCCCTTTCATGAGTCAACATAAATACAAAAAAATAGTCACGTAGGACTGTCTGTTTAGGTTCTCACATTTTACATTCCTTTTCGTATGTTTGCATACGCAGTCATGAAATCAAAGTTGGTAAAAGCATTTGGGTAACGATATATAGTTACAAAGAGTGACGTCCCAAATATTAAATAAGTGGAAAGACATCAGAAATAAGGCTAATCAAAAGTAAAAAAAAAACTCTTGTCATATTGTAGGTCACTTTCCATGTGAGAACATAAGGTGACACAAAATTATAAAGCAAAGATAGATAAGTCCAAACTATCAGGATATTCTAAAAACAGGGGAAGCAACATTTATAAGCAATAACAAATTATATCAGGATATTCCAAACAGGAAAAGCAAAAGTGTCAACATATTCCAAACAGGGGAAGCAACACATATAAGCAAGAATAAGTTTTAATTAGTTAACCACAAATAGGCATAAGTTAATTGGTCCAAACAGGGGAACCTAAATATATGAAAAAGCATGAACATCATACAACTAACAATAACTATCATAGAAAATCGAAGATTTATAAAACACATACCTAACCGAATAAACCCAGGATGAACAAAAAATGAGTAGAAGAAACCCTACAGTCACATATATCCCTGGAAAAATTGACGTGTAATGACGATGGACAGATGTTAGCACGAGAGATTAATGGGAAAATAAATGGGATCCACTTGTTAATCACACACCATATACAAATTGTTTATTATTAAATATAACATAAACTATTCATATTAGAGAGGGAACATGCCCGGGTGTAAATCTGATAATAAAATATACAAAACAATGTTCACAACAGTTGTTTATTATTAAATTTAACAATAAATAATTCAGATAAGAGAGGGAACATACTTGGGACATCCCAGGTTATGTTATAAAGTAGAAATTTTATAATGAAATGATGTTCACATTTTTTTAATCTATAAATCAAATATTGTGTTGTTAAGCGGTGTGAATAAAGTAATAGTCTATAGATTGGTTGGGGGTGGGTGATAGGAACATAATTTTGTGTAAGGTTTGTCAAATGACTAAGGGCCCGTTTGGTTTGTAAATAGGTTTAGAATTAGGATTAGGATTTGAATTTAAATTTGGATTAGGATTTGAATTTAGATTTAATGTATGAGAGAGAAAATATATTAAATGTATATATTTTTTATTAAATAAATGAATATATAAGTTATAATTACTTTTTTTTCTATAAAATAAAATTAAAAAAGGAAATAAGTGGATGAGATAAAAAGAGGTCCTACTTAATTGGAAAGAAATATGAAAAGCACATGTCTTACTCAGGTTTTCTTGATAGAAAATATAATGTATTCATCCTCATTTTTGGGGCCCACATATATGCACCAAACATGTGTTTCAACCATCAACCCCTTGAGCCAAGGATATAACCCATCAACCAAACGCCTCCTAAGATCAATTATTTACATTCCTCATTATACATGTACTCATTTAATCAAAGTGAGTGTTGAATACTTCTATGAAACTAAAGTCAAAGATAAAAAAATCAATAAGTTTTAGCAAGTTACTTTACACTCTATTTCTGAGTTTATATTTCGGAGTGAAAATGAAAGGTTTGAGATGCTAATGAAAAAAAAGTTGTGTTCCTGAGAAATCTCAGGAGAGAAAAGGAAAGTAAATTATGGTAAATTATACCAAATTTATTCTCCTAATTTTCTTTTCAAATTGGGATGAAATAGAGTGAAGTTATTTTTAAGGCTATTTTTTGCTTACATCCTTCTCTTTTCTTTTCAATTCGAGAACAAAAAATATAGAATCAATTCTTATTCCTCTCCACTTTACTTCTCTCTTTTTTCCCTCTACATCTCTCTTTTTTTCTTTTTATACTCGGAAACGATGTGTAAAGTTGAAGTTCATGTAGTTTACTTCACGACAGTGAACACGTTATTTTTCTTTGCTAAAAGAATTAAAAGGAATTTACTTCATTAGCCCGACTGCGTTTTTCATAAGTATCTCATAATTACCTTGAAAAAGTCAAATGTGAACCATTATGGGCCGTGCTTAGCACGGCCTAAAGAAACTACGTAGTATATAAATAACTAATGAATAAAATCCGTTTCTTAAAGATAGCTTAACATCTACTAATCATTTTGCTAGTTCCGCCCCTGAATATTTCAAACAGGGGTCTCGGCGATATCACCTAGTGAAAATGTTTAACATGTTAACTCTTTTACCAACTTAAATGACTTTTTTAACTGTTAAAGTCAACAAAGGATGTATTATACTAGACAAGCCACGAGGATAGTTTTTTCACTTTACTCTTTTTTTATCGTACAAGTGCATAATCTCGTTTTTTCAGTTAGTGTCTTCTCGCACATCGTATAATTTGAGCCGAAGTCTTCTTTTAAGAAGATAGCATTTTTACAAATGTAATATCTTGAAATTAAATAAGACTATGAGGGTGTTTGAGAGTGCGTTTGTAGCTAGATTATCTGCTTATCATGATTTTAAAACGCAATGGTTTGATGGAAGATGTTTAGATGAGACAAGATAAAAATTAATCATATGTTTTTTCTCGCTCGGAAAACATTAAAAAATGAAAAAGCATGTCAATACTTGCTGTTTAAAAATGACCCATTTACCCCCTCCCCCATTTTTACCTTAAACTTGTATTTTAGTCGCTTGGTAAATCTTTGTTCTTGGCTATGTGACATTCACTAGAAAAAATATATAACTTGAGACTTGGCTAGTTTAAATGACCCATTACCCTCTCCCCCATTTTTACCTTAAACTTGATATTTTAGACGCTTGGTAAATTCTTTGTTCGTCAGAATTGGCTATGTACATTCACCTATACCAACGATAAATATATTGTGATTGAGATGGCGTCGAGTGAAAAATAGGGAGGCGGGAAAAGTTGTATACTTTTATCTTTATATATATTGTTTTGACAGGTAGGGGTGGTCACGGTCCGATAATCGGATCGGACCGACCGAAACCGGACCGGACAGAAACTGGCTTTGGCCAAAACACCGGACCGAAATGGTCCGGCCCGGTCCGGGTCGATCCGGTCCGGTTCGGTCCGGTCCAACAAGGCATAATTGTTGGTTTTTTCGTAAAATCGAACCGGACCGATGACCGAAAATAAGAAAAAGGATGGACCGAGGACTGGACCGAAATAGGTTCGGTCCGGTCCGGTCCGCGGTCTGTTTTCCTCACCCCTAGTGACGGGTACCTTTTTGGCTAGCAATATTTTTCGATTACATGTTTTTGTGAGAATAGTTATACGTATGACGAGAATTTTAGGGAATAAATTTATCGCACACTACTGCATATTAAAATGTGAGAGTACTTGTGCATCACGATAAAATACGATACGAAAATGAAAGTCATTAGTATTCTGAAGCTGTGATGATTGGCAATGAAAGACACCTGCTACTCAGTAGATGTTGTGTAACCGCGATGCTATATAATGTGTATACATAGAAAAGTATAAATTAGTCCGTGCAATATATGATTAAGAAATCTATATACAACATTGCTTAACAAAATATAAATTACGGCATTCAAAACTTACACATTTTTATGCTTATAGTTATCTGAAAATCTTCATACTCTAACATGTACGATTATTTTTAATCATATTTATTAGCAAAATGATCACGACTTCACTAAACATTTACTAAAATACATACATAGACGATATATGTTTTTTTTATATGCAATGGTAGAATTATTTGAATGTTCATAACCAAACAAAAAACTGATTTTTAACTTACATTAAGGAATATTTTAAATAATTATGTGTACGAATTGTTGTTTACTGTATTATACATAACATTAATTGTAACATCCGGAAATTTTCGGAATTTTAAATGACTATTTTAAACTTTGACTTTTCAGGTCCGATCTTACTTTTTGACTTATGACCTTTTATCGTCACATAAAAACGATTACCGCGTATCTGGTAAAATTTACGGAACATATTTTAAATAATAAATCATATTTATTATTACATCTCTCAAGGGAAATTATTTTTTTCTTATTTGATTTGAAAACGAAAAAGGATATATATATATTGCAAATTAGTTTGTATTCTTTCAAAAATATATTAAAAAATGTCTTATTATATACTTAGATAAAAAGTTGTTCCTCTATAATATATAGTATAAATGGCTAATTTTTTATACTTTCTTTTTCAGTATTTTCATTCAAGCATATACATCATATTTTCCAACTCAATAGATCCGTAAAAGGGGTGAGTACATTCTAATCGATTTATTTTAAGTTTAAATAGACTCGATATCAAGTTTGCAGGTAAGTGGGTGAACAAACAAACAATCTCTCTCTCTCTCTCACTCTCTCTCTCTCTCTCTCTCTCACACACACACACACACACACACACACACACACACACACACACACACACACACACACACAGAGAGAGAGACTCTCTCTTTCTCTCTCTCCCCCCTCTCCCTCCTTCTGTGTGTGTGTGTGTGTGTGTGTGTGTGTGTGTGAGAGAGAGAGAGAGAGAGAGAGAGAGAGAGAGAGAGAGAGAGAGAAAGGGGAGAGAGAGAGGAAGAGAGAGGGGGAGAGAGAGGGAGAGAGAGAGAGAGAGAGAGAGAGAGAGAGAGAGAGAGAGAGAGAGAGATAGAGAGAGAGAGAGAGAGAGAGTTGACGAAAGGGAAGAGAAAGGTGAGAGAGATTGAGACCGAGAGGAGAGGGAGGAGACGAGGATGAGAGCTGATAGAATAGATAGATAGATTAGATAGATAGATAGAGAGGGGGAATGCTGCCGCTTTTTTTCGTCTTTGTGTGAGTGTGAGTGAGAGAGAGAGAGAGAGAGTGTGAGAGAGAGAGAGAGAGAGAGAGAGGAGTTGATGAGAGAGGAGGAGAGAAAGAAGGAAAGAGAGAGAGAGAGAGAAGTGAGTGATGATGGATGAGGAAGGAGTAACATGAAAGAGAAGGATTAGAGAGGGAACGATGGGTGAGTGAAGGGGAGGGGAGTTGAGAGGGTGGGGGGGGGGAGGAGAACGGGGGGGGAGATTTGAAGGAGGAGGGGGGGAGTGTGGGGAGGATGAGAGAGGGAGGAGATAGAGAAGAGGGGAGAGATGGAGGAAAGAGCGAGGGGGATAGAGGAGGAGAGAGAGAGAGAGAGAGAGAGAGAGAGAGAGAGAGAGAGAGAGAGAGAGAGAGAGAGAGAGAGAGAGAGAGAGAGCGAGAGAAAGAGAGAGAGAGAGAGAGAGAGAGAGAGAGAGAGAGAGAGAGAGAGAGAGAGAGAGAGAGAGAGAGAGAGAGCGAGAGAGAGCGAGAGAGAGAGAGAGAGAGAGAGAGAGAGAGAGAGAGAGAGAGAGAGAGAGAGAGAGAGAGGGAGAGAGAGAGAGAGAGAGAGAGAGAGAGAGAGAGAGAGAGAGAGAGGGAGAGAGGGAAAGGGAGAGGGAGGAGAGAGAGGGAGAGAGGAAAGGAGAGGGAGAGAGAGGGGGGAGTTTCTTTATCTTAGCTTTAAGCTTTAAATCAGAACATACAGCTAATCCTTCTTGATTAACATGATTTATAATTTCTCCATAAGTTAATTCTTTATAGGGAATCATACCATTAAATTCATTACTTAATTTATTTCTTATTCTTTCAGCAAATAATTTAGGTAATCCTGCTATAAACCTTTCTTTCCAATATGCTTCTTTGCAATCTGGTCTTGTCATTACTTTTGCTAAAAATACATCTTTATACCATCTAAAATCTTGTAATTTTATGCAGGTTAAATTTAATAATATGGCTGAGTTTCTTTCTTGATATGCAGCTGGATTTCCAACAAAATTATTTGCTGAAAGAATAAGAAATAAATTAAGTAATGAATATAATGGTATGATTCCCTATAAATAATTAACTTATGGAGAAATTATAAATCATGTTAATCAAGAAGGATTGGCTATATGTTCTGATTTAAAGCTTAAAGCTAAGATAAAGAAAAAAGGAATAAATAATAGAAAAGAATTAGGAAATTTCTATGAATAATATGGTTATGAACCATTAAATTACCTCCAACTAATTCTAAAAGAATTAAAAGACAAAATAGATTTAGACAATATAGAAAACCAAATAAAAAATATAAAACATATGAAAAAATAGAAAATAAAAACAAGAGAAATAGGAAATTCTCATTTAAAAAAAATAAAAATAAAAACTATAAAGATACAATAATATGTTATAAATGTGGAAAACATGGTCATATATAAAAAATTTGTTATACTAAAAAGAAAATTAAAGAATAAAGCATATCTGATGAACTTAAGGATCAAATTATGAAAATCATGATAAATGAAGAATCAGTAACACTAGTATATCAGATTATGAAGAAGACGATTTAAATATAGTAGAAAATAATTTTAGTAGTGAGAGTAGTGAATCAGAAGAATGTGAATTCATAGGAAATTGTACATGTGATTACAAAGAAATAAATGCTATAAGTGATGATAGTGATGAGGTATAAATGTTAACAGAATTAATAAATAAGCTCGAAGATAAAGATGTAAAAAAGGCATATTTAGACAGATTAAAAGAAAAATTAAGCAAAAACAAGTCAGTAGATGAACCTATAGAAAATGTACAAATATATAATAAAGACGAGATATATAAAAGATTTAATAAAGATAAAAAAACCTATAACTATTTTAAAATTACAAGAAGAATTAAAAAATGTAGAATCAGAAATAACATTATTAATAAAAAAAACAGTAGTTAAGACGCAAAAATTTCGGATCTCTGATCCTTTACCGGAATCCTTATGGGGTGGGGGTGGGGATATCTATCAATCAATCAATCATTCTTTCAATCATTGGAAAACCATCATTCAACACCGACGCAAAAGGATGGACTTGGATCTTTCGCAACAACAAAAACCCTAATTCAAAGAACATTGACGACCGTTCAACAAAGACCTTGAAAGAATTGCCACTTCATTTTATGTCTCGAATCTCCCGGATTCGCTCGATGCTAAGGGCCTGTGGAAAGCGTGTATGCCATATGGTAGACTGGTGGATGCCTTCATTGCTAATAAACGATCCAAACGAGGTAAACGATTTGGATTTATCCGTTTTCTTGGAATTAAAGATGCTCATGAATTCGTTAAAACTCTATCAAACATTTGGATTGGGAACTTCCACTTATATGTGGCGGTTCCTATTTTTCAACGTGGTAATTCCTTTGCATATCAACCTGTTCATCGCCCACCTATTAAAGACACTAACCCTAAAACTGAACCAAACCCTAAAAACGATTCGATCCCTAATTTTCCTTACCACCAATCTCATGCAACCAAACCCTCCTTCACTGATGTTACTCTCAACAAACAAAGCCCTTCCACACCTACCCTTTCTAAAGACACTGCTCGTAGTATTAGCCTCACCAAAAACGATTTAATCACTATTGAAGACTCTTCAACTGTTCTACTAATGAAACTCAATGAAGCTGACACGATGAGCAACATGTATTCAATTTGTAAAAGTGAAGGTTTCATGGATTTGTTCATTCATCACGTTGGGGGCCTTTGGATTTGGATTTAGTTCTCTTCTCCTTTATCTTGTTCTAAATTTCGGGAGAATGATACAATAAAGAGCATCTACTCTGCAATCAAATCTCCCTCATCATCATTCAGGGTCGATGAACGAATGATATGGCTCGAAATCAGCAGCTTACCTCTTTGTGCTTAGGGTTTAAATTCTTATAAGAAAATAGCATCTTTATTTGGTAAATTCAAGTTTTTTGAAGATGAAGAAACTTCCATGTCATTGGGAAGAGTTTTCATTTCTACCAAATCCATTCAACGGATTTCTGATACTATCAAAGTTGAAGTAAATGGGGAGATGTTTGATGTTAACGTGTTAGAAATAGGCACTTAGAACATAAACATAACTGACACCGCCAGTGATGTGTCGTCCCAGATGGAAGCTAACCATTTAGACAAAGATGATACCTCTGTAGAAGATAAAGAAAATGACGACTTGGACGACATAGATGGCATTCTGAAGGATCTGGATAACGATACTAAAAACGAGGAAAATATTTTTGTTTCTCCAAACGATGTCATGCCTGATCAAACGATAAAGCAAGTAAAAGAAGAAATTCTCAAACAACCAAATGAAGAGTACATTAAAGTCAGTGAATCATCGGACATAAGTCGCCCACCAGGCTTCGAAAATACGAAAAAGACCTTCTCAAACAATAGCAAATGCTCCACCAATTTTGCTAGACACCACAAGAAGGACATCAAAGGAATCTCGCTTATTCACGAACTCAACAAAATTATCGAAGTTGGAACCACATTAGGATATGACGTCAGAGGATGCAAAACGTCACTCAATAGAATGATAAATGGAATCGGTGTGCACTTGGTAGATAAATGAATCTTCTATCTATCAATAGTTGTGGTACGAAGAAAAGGCGTAAACATGTTTGGATTAAAGATATGTGTCTCAAATATAACATTCATTTTCTCGGTGTGCAAGAATCAAAAATGACATGTCTTGAACTATTTCAGCTTAAGTCTTTATGGGGAAATATCAACTTTGATTACGCTTGTAGCATGGCTAGAGATAGATCAGGAGGCTTGATTTCCATATGGGACCCAAATTTTTTCTCCAAATAAGCTATTTGGTGCGATGATCATTTTATTATCGTCAAAGGTCATTGGAATAATGAAGTCGGAGATTGTTTCATGATAAACATATATGGTCCTCAAGAGTCTTAGGCTAAGTCTTCCCTTTGGAACCGGCTTGCTGAATTCATGAATCAACATAATGGAAAATTTATTCTTTTTGGTGATTTCAACACGGTCCGTCATGAAAACGAAAGGACAGGTTCCTTATTTTCTTGCATTGAGGCTGAACATTTTAATGCTTTTATTGATTCCACCGGTCTTATTAATCTTCCTATCGGAGGGCGTCATTTTACGTGGATGAATAAAGCTGGAACCAAGCTTAGCAAACTTGACCGTTTTCTTATCTTTGAAGGGGTCATGGAAGATATTCCTGACATCAAAGTCACGGCTATAGATCGTTTGTGGTCTGATCATTCTCCTATTCTTCTTCACAGTAAGAAAACTGATTTTGGTCCTTCTCCTTTTAAACTCTATAATTCATGGTTAAATAGAGATGGTTTTGATGATATCGTTAAGTCTACATGGGAGTCTATCGACACGGACAATGGTAATAACAAAATCAGCTCACACGTGAAATTAAGAAGTCTCAAAAATGCTATCAAGAAATGGCAGGTCGATGTTAGGAAGAACGACCGATCTCAGAAAAGTGCCAATCTTTTTGAGATTCAAGAAATTAAGAAAAAGATTGATGATGGTTCAGCTAGTATTTCTGATTGTGAAAAAAGAATTAATCTCCTTCAAGACATTGAAAAGCTTGACAACCTTGAAGCGCTTGATTTAATTCAGAAAGCTCGCATTAAATGGGATATAGAGGGCGACGAAAATTCTAAGTACTTTAACGGGATAATTAACAGCAAAAGGAGGACTCGAGCTATTGTAGGTATTTTACATGATGGTGATTGGATTACGGAACCGCCTCTCATTAAGGATGTCTTCCTCAATTATTATAAAGACAAGTTCCAAGCACATGATTCTCATGTAATATTTACTTCGATAGCTAACTCTCCTACTCTTTGCCATCATGATCGAGATTTCTTGGAGTCTCATATCTTGTTAGATGAGGTGAAAAAAATTGTTTGGGAGTGTGGTAGTAACAAAGCTCCTGGTCCGGATGGATTCTCCTTCGCTTTTATAAAGAAATACTGGGATCTCATGAAGATGGACATTTTTGAATTTGTCAATTCTTTCTTTGCATCTGGTTCTATGCCCCAAGGTGCCAATTCTTCTTTTTTACGCTTATCTCAAAGATCAGTAATCCGCTTTCTGTTAAAGATGTTCGCCCTATTTCGCTTATTGGTACTCATTACAAGATCATCTCCAAACTTCTTGCTAATCGGCTGTCTAAGGTGATCGACAAGGTTGTTAGTAAAGAGCAATCTGCCTTCATTTCGGGTCGTCAAATTCTCGACGGCCCCCTCATCATTAGTGAGATCATCCAGTGGTACAAAAAAAGGAAGAAAAAGATGTTAATCTTTAAGGTTGATTTTGAAAAAGCTTTCGATTCATTAAGTAGGAATTACCTGGACTTCATTCTAGCTAGCCTCGGTTTTGGTTCCAAATGGCGATCATGGATTAGAGCTTGTCTTCATTCTTCTAGAGCCTCTATTTTGATTAATGGTAGTCCTACTTCCGAATTCTCTATTAAGCGTGGTTTAAGGCAAGGAGATCCCTTATCTCCTTTCCTTTTTATTCTCATTATGGAAGGGCTCCATTGTGCTATGTCTAATGCGGTTAGTTCTGGGCTTATTCGCGGGATAAAACTCGGCTCTTCTGGTATTGTCTTATCTGTTAGGATCACATAAATGGACCCGAACAAAGAAGCTTCGGTCACTCGAAAATACAAGACAAAAATCTAGCTCGTTTAAGAGTGTAATATTATGTAATTGGGCATTTATTGAAAAAGCCCGAAATGGCCCATCAAAGCCCAAAGGCCTCTTTAGGTCTCATTG